>JAAGKR010000112.1:230159-304271 GCA_011419295.1 Clarias macrocephalus
TGTGTGTGTGTGTGTGTGTGTGTGTGTGTGTGTGTGTGTGTGTGTGTGTGTGTGTGTGTGTGTGTGTGTGTGTGTGTGTGTGTGTGTGTGTACGTGTGCCTGTGTGTGCATGTGTGTGTGAATACTGTCCTTACATGTGTAACTGTATAGCAGATGGAAGGTGTAGGGCATGTTTTTATATCTTGGAGGGGGGAAAACATCCCCAAACGAATGTGAAATATATGATACTTTAGACTTTGTAAGGACGTTTGGCTAAAGCTGTAAGACAAACGTGTGTAATTTTTTAAATATGCAAATCTGTATACATTTATATAACTGCATAATATACTCCAATCAACCATACAGTACACTAATATTGTGAACAAACAACTCTGACCTGTTGTGGCATGGAATCCACAAGACCTGTGAAAGTATACTTTTGTACTTGGTCCTGTAACATTAGAGTTGGGGTCTCCATGGAACAGATTTGCAGTGTGTGGCATGGCGTATTATTCTGCTGAAAGATATCACTGCCATTAGGGAATATCAATTTTGGCATACCACAAGTTGTCTAGCCATTATAATTTATCCATTGTCAAAGTTGCACAGATCCTTACACATGGCAATTTTTCCCGCTTCCAACACATCAACTTTGAAAACTGACTGTTTACTGGCCTAATATATCCTACTCCTTGACAGGTGCAAGTGTTATTCACTCCACCTGTCAGTGGTTTTAAGGTTACAGTTGATTGGTGTGTATGTATAAATATTGTATACGCTGTATACACTGGTTGTAATTGAATATACAAAAATTAAGATTGGAACAGATGATTTATTTGAAATAAATACATAGCATACATTTATTTGTTTTTGTTTTAGTCTTGGCAATGAGAGTACAGTTGTGCATTAGGACTGAGATTCCGCAGAACATGTGTGGGAGGTTTTTTATTTTCATGCGGATGCAAGCAAGTGATCAGATTTGAAGCAAGTCGCATAAACAAAGACAAAATAAATATGAACATGCAGAAGTACTTGATAACTGCCAACTTGTTTGGGTTTAATTTAGGCACCTAGTTCATTATTTGGGCAGAATTATATCCAAATTAAATTTGTTAGAAATTGTTGTGTGTAGGTGATAGTAACTGTATGAACATAATACCCGCAACATCTCTAGCGGAAACCACTTACATACTAATGTAAACAATTCATTCGTTCATTCGTTCATTCATTTGTTCATTCGTTCATTCATTCATTCATTCATTCATATTTTGCAACACTTTTTGTGATGAAAGAAGGATGAGGAAGGGCATCCATCGTAAAACCTGTGCCAAGTGGATCGGATCGGATGGTGGCAACCCCTCAACAGGAGCAGCCGAAAGCCTAATAACAACATCATAAGGCCTTAATCACATTTTAAAAACCTTTTCCCCACATTTAACAAAATTAACTTCATTCTTTATACTGTAAATGAATAATAATAATAATAATAATAATAATAATAATAATAATAATAATAATAATACCATACAACACAACTATTGTTTCTATTAGTAGTTTTTCTTTTTTTTTCTTTTTTCTTTTTTTATCTACGGCTAAATTAGTGGTAAGCTAATTGTAAGAATAGAACCAAAATCAGCATTTTGTTGCAAAAAGTTTTTTTTTTTTTTGAATGTTTATTTTATGTTTGGTGGCATTGGAGAAAGCCAGGGACCTGGGGGAGCAGCTTAACTGTTGCTTAAATAAGTTGTGCAAAGTTAAGTTATGTCAAGTTACTTCATGTGATTATTGTGGTTCTTATCTTATGTTTTGTTATGTTATGTTATGTAAATGACAAATCAATTTTAAAAAAAATTACCAAGCCCCTTGTTGGTTTTTTTTTACTTTTGTTTTTGTAATGTTTACTCAGTTAATGTTTCAGTTAATTGTGCACATTTAACACATTATAATGTTGCATATACTGTAGAAACGATTTTGTAATGCTCTTTTAATCTGTAAAAAAAATGACTATAGTATGTGATTATATATAATCACATTCCATAATTTTTTTCTTACTTTAAGCATATTATTATACCTAAGAAAGGTTTGCAGTTATAAGACGGAGGATTGTGATCACCATATAAAAGTATTTATATATGTACTGTATGTATGTATGAATGTATGTATGTATGCATGTATGTACTGATTGCATGCACAGACAGGTGACAAATAAATAAATAAATAAATAAATAAATAAATAAATAAATAATGAAGGTAACTAAGTAAGGTGTAAGTCTACAGGCCTCTCAAACAGCTTGAATGTTCCTTGCCATAGAGCCTACAAACATCTGTAACTTCTGGAAGATTTCTGTTTAAAGCTGTCAGGGTAAGTAAATTTGCAAATATCAGATTTTAATACCAGATATAAAATGTAGTTAATATTCATGACGGGCACAGAGTGTATGTCAAAGCCTCCTAAAATTCCTATTACATATTTATTTATGGAATGCTTTTCATTTGCATTTTCTTGGCAACAGTTTGTCTATAGAGACCAATGATTAGTCATCACTGAGTGCCTCGTTTAGAAAAACTTGTTTCTATTATTCAATCTACTGACCAAACGTTTTATTTTATTTGCATTCCTCCTTTATTGAGGGCTCTGTTTCTGCTACATTACTGAAAATATTCATTGCTGATTGGCCAGTGGTGAGTAATGGCTAAGAACCCAAGAGGTCACAGGTTACTGTCTCAGTCCATTGATGGTTTGGATAAATGAAAGAGTGGTGACAGTCCTGCTCTTCTTATCAGGGCTGATGAGTGACGAGCAGAACGATGCCATTGCTGTTTCCACCCAAGGATTGTTTGGGTTTGCAGGCATGGAGTGTGTCAGTGCCAGAGCTGGTCTGAGCCTGCCTCTTCCACTTCTCATTGTTTAGCTGGTGCTGATAACCCTAGTGACCTGCGGGATAGCAGGATGGCCATCACACTGTGTGTGGTAGAGTATCTGTCAGGCTTTTGTCACCAGATCGATCATTAACCAGCACTACAAGAAGTAGAGAATGCACATGGTCTGGTCAGTCCTTCTATGTTTATTTGAATGCAACCAGGCTAGTGAGTAGGATGGGAGGATGCTGGGGATCTCCTTTAAGCTCATGGATACAAGGTGCATGACTTTATTTACAATTTCCTGTCTGTCATCCATTATAGACATAGAAAGTATTAACACTGGGAACACTGTTTATGGGAATAATTCATGTGGGATCGAGCGTTAATAAGTATGGGACGACTAACACGACCTAGTAATGTGACTGTTTACCATAAGAAGAAATGTATCATGCAATTTTTATTAACTCTATTTTTTTGTGTTATATATACATATCATCACTTGCAGAAAGCAAGAAACAAGGATGTGACACATCTTGTCAAATGCCAGCATTCTTAGCAGGATCAGGAGGGGAATTTGACTAAAAATACCACTCATCCTCATCCTATTCCTGTTCATACGTGACCTTTAGCTGGTGAGATAATGACTGGCGTAGGACAGCAGGAAGGCTGTGTGGTCTGAGGCCCTTCCCAAAGCATCCACACAGAGCTGGAGGAGGGGAGAGTCCCTTTCCCTGTGCTGAGTGAGCTACTGCCCACCGGGGAATAAGAGGCAAAGGCTGAGAGCCAAGCCTGAGTCACCACCATTTCCAAGCGTAACACTGAATCACAGGGCTGCTTTAAAATGCACACCATGTGCTGCTTCTGTAAACCAAAGCTAAGCTAAACTGTGGGAAATGTTTATGTTGGTTTTTATTTTATATTTTATTACTTTATAAAATTTATTAATCTAAGTATCTTGTTAATATTTAAAAAAAATACTAACAAGAAGAGATTAAACGAATATTATGGGAAAACATCGTAAAATCATGCTAGTAGTAAGAAAACCAAACCCGGCGATGCTTTCTGCAATTACTTGTTTGCCACCTCGTGGCCGAAACGCAAACTGCACCTTACGGTTCTCAAATGGATTAAGCTTTAATAATAATAATAATAATAATAATAATAATAATAATAATAATAATAATAATAATAATAATAATAATAATAATTTGCAAATTGATATCTGATTACATTAATTCTTTTTTTAAAAACTAAGCATTTTCTAGCAGAAAACAAAACTTTTCTCTCAAAGCGACACAAAATTTGCATTTACTTGCGTTCATGGTGGTTTTTTCCCCTTTACTCGCTATGAATGTAATGTATGCATCAAAGAAAGAAAAAAGAAAGAAAGAGAATACAATATGGTTGTTGTTGGTGGTGGTCTGACTGTCATTATATAGGTAGCGGTTATTCTTTCACTGCAATGTTTCAAGTAATTAGTTGTTTTAAAAAGTGATTGTTACAGTTTTCTACACCAAAACTGCCCTATCATATTGCACAAAACAATTTGTGATAGTGAATATAGTGAATATGTCAATTTAGAATGGCCATTATGCTACCTAGACAAAAAAAAAAAAAAAAGGAAAAAAAACATGGACAAATTACTGTGTCTTGTTCTAAATAACTCTGGATGTGTCAGTCCTGATTTGGCAGACATGGGAGCAATTAGAGAAAAACACTGATTATTAGCCATTGTGGATGTTATCAAGTAGCCTAAACAGATCTTAATCCTAGACATATACCCACTGGGCTTAATCCTGTTGGTGTAAACAGAATCCCACCCACAATCTTGCAATCCACTATCCCAGGTGCAAACATACACTCTCTCTCTCTCTCTCTCTCTCTCTCTCTCTCGCTCTCGCTCTCTCTCTCTCTCTGCCCGGCACACTGCCCAGTGTGTGCTTGCTAATTAGGAGAGCAGATTTCCCACACTTAAGGAGAATCAGCCCTATATTGTTGATGAACAAGTGACACAGAAGAATGACAGATGAATGAAATCCTCTTTCTTTCCTTTTTTTAAAATAATGGGCAGCAAAGCTCAGGACACTAAAATCTTTTTTTAAATGCTTTTTCTAAATGTTTAATGAGCTGGAGCTTTATAGAGTTGTGTAAAATATACTATGTGATCAAAAGAATATTTCAGATTTGATCGTTTTGGTGGTGGGGGGGGGTTGTGGAGGTGGAGAAAAACAAGGGGACGGGAGGAAGCTCGAATTTGAGCAGATTACAGGATAATGAGTGTTATCTCAGTATCATAAACACTTGCTTGGATGGGCTAATTTGTTAATCTCATTGTATTCATTAATAATCCCAATGTGTGTAAACATGGCTCTATCCCCATTAACCACTGCACCTCAGGCACACCTGGAGCCGCAAGGATATTTTATCATTAACCACAAAATACTGATATTTGGATATTAAGGAATATGTAACATATACTGCATTTTGGTTTTAAAAAAATGATAACAGTAATATTTTTTTTACATCAGTCATTTTATACTGGTTATAAAAATGTTGGAGAAAATTTTGTTTTCAAAATCGGTAAAATTCTTTCAATTTGAAATCAGCGACGAAAGTATGTTTTTATTTGACAGGGCCTAAATAATTATTGTGTGGTCCATGCCAACTTCTATTTAAAAAAAACTAATGCATTTTAATTAGCATTTAGAAATCATATGGGGAAATATTATTCCATCCATGTAACATATATAAACACCCCAAATTTTTTGAAAACAATCTCAGAATATCAGAATAATCAAATATATTTGTAATATGTTGATATTTTAAGATTGTTATTGAGAAATTTTGTCCCACTGTTCTGTCACAACATTGCTGCAGATCATTGATGTTTGAAAGCATTAGTTTAAGCATAGCTTTCTTAAGGTCTCATCACAGTATCTGGGGATAAGTTTTGTATTTTGAAATTCTCATTCTGGTGCCTATTTGCTGGTGTGTTCACAATCATTGTCCTGTTGCATGACTCACTTTCAGCCCAGCTTAAACTGCTGGACAGATTGCCTCACATTTGTCTTGAGACAAAGTGGAGTTCATTGTTGTCTTAATGACTGCAAGTTTCCCAGGGGCTGCAAAATAATCCCACATCATCACTGCTCCACCATCATGCATGCAGGTTGGTATGAGGTGTTCTTGGCATTACGCTTTATTGGGATTATTGCCAATTAAGGTGTTGTGCCTAATAACAAAACACCTCGAACTTGTTCTTATCACCTCAAAGGATGTTATTCTGACATTTTTGTAGTTTTTTGAATGCAATTTCGTCGCATGTTCCTAAAATTGTAAACAGTGTATCCTTTATTTATTTATTTATTTATTTATTTATTTATTTATTTTTACTTTACCACATTGCAACTCTTGATTGTTGCTTACTTGTTGTATAATATGTTAATTGGCTGCTGCAACAATGCAATTTCCGTTTTGGATGAATAAAGTATTCTATCTATCTATCTATCTATCTATCTATCTATCTATCTATCTATCTATCTATCTATCTATCTATCTATCTATAATTTAGGCAGCTTAGATGAAAGCCATACCTGTAGGTCACCTGATATAGCTATTTTTCTTTATGTCTCTATGCATTATATGATCTTGGGCTGCACATCTACGCAGCAAAAATAATCAGTGCTGAATTAACACCCTACACCATTCATATAGATCCAGTTGGACTCAATAAGTAAAACTCAGAAAGTATTTAAGCAACACTAGGGATAATGCATATCTATTTATTCATCCAGCCATCCATTCATCGATTTAATTTATACTGGTAATTAATTTAGTATGTTAGGTTTCTAGTATGTGTGTTCAGTAGGTTATTATTAACAACAAGAATTTCTTCCTGACAGTAATATAACTTCTTTAATATAGTACATGTAATAGTACTTGCAATTATAGCTATCCTCATTACTCAACTTTTAATATTTCAGTGCACTTTGACACAGATGGTTTGAATCTTTATTGGAGGTGAAGACCATTCATTCAAATGACATTGTATGAGTTGGTGTTTTGCTGAGCTGAAATTGGGTCATGCAACAGGACAATGATTGTGAACACACTAGCAAATACCATGTCGTCATCAAAACATCAGTCCTTTTAAACACTTCTGTTCAAAACTTGTAACAACGATTCGATTACATATATTTTTCTGTGTAATGGGGATATGTGTAATTGTCAGGCCATTTTGAGCAGAACTCTCTTTCAAAAGGGATATATTTTTTAAAAGAAGGTTAAACTTTAAAACAAAAATCTAATCATTTTCATATTCAATAACCTGTACAGTTTACCATTGTGTTCTCTCTGAGAAGGGAATGAGATGATCCTTGAAGATACAACTCCCATTACAACCGAAATGTATCAACATAGTGTACAATCTGTCAAAATAAGTTTGTATTGATTTGCAGTGACATGTCTCTCCCTAAGGCAATAAGGAGATGCAAACCATGGAGACAGAAATAAATGACCCCCGTAGCATGAAATAGCCTCTGTTTTCCACTATTTTTTTTCACTTGTTAGTAAATTATTGAGTATAAAATGTGACCAGACTAGTTGACGTGATTGTGTTCTGTGAACGTTTCCAGACAGCATAGACATGCTTTTCTTCATGCCTGGGAGTCATAATGGAAAGTAGATCAGGTTGCAAGTGATATCCCATGTTGAAAAATACATCAGCTGACACACACCTTGGTTAGTCCTCTGGTGTGAGAGCCCTACTGTTCAGAATGTTTCCAGCTGATGATATTCACATTAAGTAAACTAAGGTCTAGTAAAGTTTTTTGTTCCCTGTCCCAGGGGATATTAAATTGCTTTTATATCAATTTTCCTAGAGCATTTCCTAGAAATCCCTTTTGGTATCACCTTGCCAGCTGAAGTCTGGTTAAGGTGCTGAAATGGTACACCTCAGTTTGGGACGGTCAGAGCGAAGAGGTTTGCGTGTATTACGTGATCATGAACACTGCTATTAATAACACATCAGAGTGGTCATGTGAGGTTGCTCTCTGTGGCATGGCATGGCATGGGCCTTCAAAGTGTTCATACTATCCCTCAGATAGCACAGAGTGTATGAGGGGGCAGAAGCATTGGTATTAAAGAACAGCTGAACAGGTAGGTGCACACTTGCATGACTGCAGAAACAAAAATGCATAGGGACATGTTAGACTGGAAAATGTGGAAAAAATGCTCAATAAAAGTCATAGTGTAGTGACTGTAAATTCTTAAACACAGTCTGGCTATTAGCAGGTTAGCAGTGAACACATTGCTACTTTAGGTGTTCTGTATACTCCTTACCTTTAATTGTATGAATGTACCAAAATGATAAAGATTCCACTATCGAATCTTACTAATGGTTTCCTTTGTTAGTCAGATCGTACGTTCGGTCATAGTCAGAACTTTTTATTTTTGTTACTGTATACTGGCTCATTTGGGATTTAAATGTACACAGAATGCCTTGAATATTATTATGCATATAAATGTAAATAATGATATAGGCTACATATTTGAATAAGACAATACCTTGACTTGATTTATGAAAGGACTGATATATTGCAGCTTAGAGGAAAAACATTAATTATATCTTTATGATTTCTAACTTTAGATTGGAATTTTTATTTTGAGTTACTAAAACATGATTGTCATGTTGTCATGATTGTCCGTCAGGTGTGATATTACTATATTATTATAATACTGTATGTGTCCAGTCAAAATATTAGCTACAGATGATTGGAAACAGAGTTTATTTCTCATTTGCAATGCTTGTATAATAATGAAATTTTCGGAAAACCCTTTAATACAATATACACAAATACACATACTTACAGCTTTTAAAAGTGCATAAAAACCTCATGTACTCAAAATGTTTTCCCCTCTGGTTGTGTTGTAGATAACTCTTTGTTATGGATGATTTTGAGTATAGCATCCAAATCTCTGAGCTCGACTGGGACTCCTTCTTCCAAGCATGTGAAGAGTGTAACCTGTTGCCTCCAGGGTTAGCGGGCCCGGATGACTCAGGAATGAGTGACATGGATGACATCGCAAACCAACGAACACGGCCTGCCACACAGACTGCTTCGTACGATCCGGAGATTCGAACTGATGGCCCGCCTATCAGTGAAGGCTCTCCTGTGGAGCTTTACCTAAGCAAATATGGCTTGAGGAGTCCAGATCAAGTTCTCTCTGGCAGTGAGGATGACTTCCACTTGGAGGCTGTCAATGTGTTCTTTGAGAGTTTGAAAAGTGTCTCAGTGACTGAGGATCACTCAAATTTAGGTGGTAAAATGGCTGGCCATTTTGAGGGAACTGATGTAAAAGAAAATACTAAAGACATAGCAGTGTCTGTAGGAAAACCGCAGTCATGTAGAAACCTGATGACACAGAGAAATGACTGTCATACCTATATATATACTGAGTCTAAAGGTGATGATTTAGACCGAGAAATGCGTAAACCTTGTCCTGACACAAAATTGTTTACCAGAGAAGAAGACTGGTCTCTGGATGTAGTGAAAGAGGGAGATAAAAGGGAAGCTAAAATATTTGAAAAGAGTCCGTGCAATGTTATGGTCAATGGGAAAGAGTTAGCAGGACCAAACCAAGTCAAGGAAGTACATTCCCAGCTAGTAACATGCAATAATTCTGATGTGTTAGTAGTTCAGGGTCAAGCTTCTAACGTTACTCCAAGAAAGCGACGAAGAAAGAAAAAGAGAATAAGTGCAGACCTGGCGGATATGGATCCTGGAAATGAGGCTCCATTGCCAAGCAAAGTAAGTGACTCTGATGACGACATGTATGGGAGAAGAGGACAAATGGATCGAGACACTCATATTGCTGGGTACTGTGGAACTGTTTCTGAGGCAGCCTCTGCACCTCATGACTTTATATCGCATCCTAAGAAAATCTCGGATAATTTTTCTGTATTTTCTCAGTTAGCCCCAATGAATATCAAGAAGTCTACACTAGTAAGCACAAATTTACAAAAAGAGCTCAGTAAGGATGCAGTAACAGTTGCTCAGAGCATGAGAGAAATTGACATAATGTCTGATATTGATCTGACTAGGAAACCAGGAGAAAGTGAGCAGCTTGGCATGAGAGCACATCTCAAATCTCCTGAGCCTGGTGTGTTTGTTATGGAGACACTTCAAAATGATGACAATCTATCAGCACACACTCATAGAGATAATGTAGGAAATCATTTACAGCTTAACAACCATTTGCCATCAGAAATGCTAGTATCTGTTGCCACCTCTGATGTATCAAAGAATGGGAGAAATCTTCCTAAATTATCAGGCTCAGAGCAAAAATATACTGTCAAGTCACAAACACATAGTTTAGGACTACAAGTAGCACCTTTCATACCATCACACAATGTTGTTTACTCAGTGTCACCACAGAATCAATTTGAAGATAGAGTGACGTTATCAGACTTTCAGTTTGATGGGTCTAGAGCAGTAGGTCGGAGGAAAACCTCAATTTCCTGTGTAACACTTCCTGAGTTAACAGACAAGACTTTCTTCTCAGCATTGTACAAAAACAGTGAAAAGAAAGAGAATTTACCTTCTGTTATTCATGATGAAGTCTTGCATGAACGTAAAACTGATGATTTGCAAGTTAAGGGTTGTCTGTCAGAAACAGCTAATTTCCAGTCACTGATGGGTGAATATGTAAATAAGGCCCAAATAAGTCACCAGAATGGGCACATGACACAAATGATTCCAGACCAAATGTCAAAAGCAGATGAAATCGAGGATGCTTCATTAGTTGAACCAAAAGCAGAAATTATGAACCAAAACCTGTCAAAAATTCCTGCCAATTCATACACATCTTTGAGTTCACATAGTGAAGAATTTTCAGAAGAGAACTCTCGATGTTTAAGATTAAAGAACGTGCCTGAGAGCATAAATGTAAATTCTTTTGAACTTCTGACCCATGGTATCAAAGAGGACAGAAATGAGAAACAGTTTCTTAAGGGGCAAACCAAAGAATGGCAGCTGCTGAGACACACCACAGAACCAGACAGTCAACTTTCAGATGACTCAAAATCAGAACCCAACCTGTCTCATATTCTTACCAGTGAAGAACAAAAAGATCAAATTCTTGCGGTAGACAAACCACCCTCTCTTTCCACTGAAGAGCTGTCCTGCCCTGTCCACCATGACCTGTCACCCACTTTAGCTGTACAGCATCCACCATTTTCTCCTCCTCCTGAGTCAATAGATGGAGCTAAAAGTCTAGAAACAATAGATTCTGATTCTGTAAGTCAACCCACACCTCCTATATATGCTATATCTTCATTCTGGGACGAAATGGAAAAGCTTACCATAAATGATATTTTGCGACTCCGTCTGGTTGGCCAGGCTCATCACCCCAGTGTGCTACTCCAGCCAGAAGAGAGCAGTATTGCGGAGGGGTCTAATACAACAGATTCAGGCTACTTTACACACACAGACGAATCAAAGTCTGACCGATTCAGTGAGAATATCTCATTCACATCTGATTTTGATGGAGAGTTATCTTCGGATACTGCCAAACTAGATGAGGGGGCACAAGAGTCTTCTAATTCAACAGGTATCATTTGGGAAAGTGACCCGAATCTGTCTGGAAATACAGTCGAAATGGAAGATGTGATTAATTTGGACACAGCCAATGCATCGCCTCTCTTTAGAAATAATTCCAATCATTGCTTCAGGAAGATGTGTAAAAATATTAGTGTCCAAAACTTGCAAGCTCTTGAAGGCCAAAACCTGGGGAAAAGGGAAATGAGAAATTCTTCTTTCCACTCTACCCATTCTGCTTACCCCACACACTCTGAAGTTGAGGATGACTATGTAGATCCTTTCAATCAAGTTGAAACTTCATCCCCAGTTTATCTCTCTGATGAGGAGGAGGAGCTAGACAGCCCTGGCATCACTTTCTCAGAGATCTTTGAGTATCTGTTTGGTACGGATGAATCAAAACAACCTGCCTCTGAGGCTGTCCCTGTAACAGCTTCTAATGTCAATGAAACGGGGACCTCAGTCCTCGAGATGTATGAACATTTCTTTTCAGAGTTTGAGCCTGAAAGTTTATTTTACCCACTTGCGGGTAACAACAGTAGTACTACTGATGACTTGGTTCCTATCTTCTCCTCCTCACGCTCAGCAACCAGGAATGTCGAGTTCCCTGATGCGTACGATTACTTTTTCCCAGATTCACCTGTTCACTCAGATGAAGATGAAGAACCTGAACATGCAGTTATACGCGTGGTCACGCGATATGACCACGTGCCATCTGAGAACCATAATTCTGTAGCAGCCTCAGACCCATATGAACACTTTTTCCCTGAGAAAGGTAAAGGTTGGAACTTCCTGTGGACAAACCCTTTTTCCTTTAGAAAAGGCTTCAAAGGATTCACAGGGCCACCTGAGGGGTCCAGTACTCAGGCTCTGACTCCTGTAAAACATTCTAGTAGGACATTTCGTGGAGGAATTCAACCTATAAACATATTAGCTGCTGATGGAAGCCCATTTCCAGACCCGCTGCTTTTCAGTCTGGAGAACCGCATCTTCAGACAGCTGATAGACCAGCAGAAGATATGTGCAGAAATGCAAACAGCTGTTGCTGATCCAAGTAAGCCTCACCTATATTTACTTCAACCAACCATCTATGGATTGATAGCAGTAGGGGTTTTATGCTTTTGTAGTTTTATTTTTTTTATTAATAGTACTCCATAATTTTAGCAATTTTAGGCATTAGTGTTTCTAAGAATAGGCACTTCTAATATAAATATATTTTTCCATTTGGTGTCATTATAATCTTACCTACTAGACTTAGGCCTGACTCGAAGCATGTAGCAACAGGCAGAGTTGTGTTCTTGCCAGAGGAATGGTCACGTCCTGTTCTGACTGATGTTGGCTGACCTCTCAAAGCTTCCATTAATGTATTCACATATTTTATCTTCAACAACAAGCAAAAATAGATCTAGTCCTTGACTAGAGCAAATCACCTCGATAACCAGTATGTAAAACTGTTTCACACAATGACAGTACTGTATTCCACTGTAGCAACATAATATAGTTCAGAAAGGTTGTAGTCTTAGAAAAACCTTTTCATTTACTGTCATTGCTTAGGAAATTTAAAATGGGAATTAAATTGGAATCCTGTGGTGATTCCAAACCTGTCGGATTTTGATCATAAAGCCTCCTAAATTTATATTGCATTGATTTAGTTATATTGTCTTGTGCATAATATAAAAATACGTATTATATTTAAGGTTATAATATAAGTTTATATTTATGTTTATATTTTCAATGATCATTAGCAGTGGTGGACAACATACACAAATCCTGTACTTGAGTAAAAGCAGAGGTGAAATATTACTCAACTTAAATGTAGAAGGCATTCATTTACATTTCAACTCGAGTAAAAGTACAAAAGTAGTCCACCTTCTAAGTTACTTGAGTATCAACAGTACTCACAAGTGCTTGTATTAGCTCACAGTAGGGAAATGTATTAGGCAAATTTAATAAAAGACCCCAAGCAATCCATAAGTTTTATTGTCACTTTATGAAAGTGGCATGTGCACTTCTTATAAATCCAAATAATATTTTCAAGTACACTTTCTTGCCACTTTAAAAGGAACACTTGTACCCCTTCATGCAAATATCTAATCAGCAAATCACATGGCAGAAGTGCAATGCATGAAACCATATACCTAGATACTGCACAGGACAAGAGTGTCAGACCACAGCATGTTGTGCCTTCTCAGAGGCTTTTTTACTGACTCTCATGCTAAAGATTAGCTTGGTTATTCAAGCAACCTTAGCTTTTCCTGTAAACCAGTCTAGCCCTTCTCATCTGAACTGTCTAATCAACAAGATGTTTCCATTCATAATACTGCCACCCATGTTAGGTTATTTTTAGTTTGTACAAACTCTGTGTAATCTATAGATTGCTGTTTGTAAAAAAAAAAAAAAAAAAATCCCAGGCAATTTTTTAAACACTCACACCAGTCAGTCTGGTACCCAACAACCATGCCATGATCAACATCACTGAAATCACGCTTTCTCACATTTTGATAACTGATTTACTGTAAAGTGTGTTGGTGTGTGGTTAGCCCCTTAATTTCCCCTCAAGGGGAGGCCAAAAGGGCATTGTGAGTTGTCAAAGAGTATCGTCAAAGATAGTAGTTCTGTTGCAATAGTTAGTCATTGAATTTATGTTTTTCATTTGATGATCCTGCCTTTTAAGCTCTGGTATACAGTATAGTGTTGTTGTTTATCTACACTGAGCTGAGAACTATTCAGGATGCATTCACATTTTAGTTAATAATACCTTACATACACCCTGATCAGTAAGTTGAAATTTGGACACCATTAAGCCATATGGGAAATGCTTGAGTAGATTTACCTAACTATTGGATTACTTGTAGCAGCATTTTATGGCCTTTCTGACTTACAATAATTTCATTATACTAAAAATATTATATGACACAGTCCTCATCTAAATTAATAAATAATACTCAATTGTGACTGGAATTGATTATGCATAACAGGTCTGACAGCACAGTAGGTAATTTAAATAATGCATTTAACAATAATTATTGTCACAAAGCAGCTTTACAGAATCCAAGAATTATGGAAATGAGTTTGAAAAATGTGAGCAAATATATGTAAATTATAATTACCCAATTGTCCCTGATGAGCAACCCATGGGTGAGGGTGGCAAGGAAAAACTCTCTGAGATGAAAATAGGATAAAACCTTAAGAGAAACCAGACTTAACAGGGAACCCATCAATTTGGGTGATATCGGATTGCAGGGAGCCAATGCAGTGTGGATAAGATAGGATCTTTACAAAGAATTAAGTTAATCATTTATAAGTTAATAAGTTACCTCCAGGAGCTTCAGTTTCCTCTCACAGTCCATAGACATGCAGATTAGACTAATTGGCATTCCCAAATTGCCAGTAATGTGGGAATGAGTGTGTGTGTTTGTGTGTGTGTGTGTGCCATGCAGTGGATTGGCACCACGTCCAGTGTGTTCCCTGCCTTGTGCCCTAGGTCTCCTGGGATAGGAGGATATCCACAGGATAAAGCTATATAGACGATGAGTGAGGTAGTGTCTAATGTCTTTCACACATTCCTCAACTTTATTAAGCTGGTGTCTCTCAGTGTCATCAGCATAACAGTGGAAACTAACACCAGGCTTACAAATTAATTTGCAAAGAGGAAGCATGTAGTGAGATAATAGCAGTGGGCCTAAACCAGTACCCTATGGAACACCAAAGTTGTCTTGACTACATGTAGAATAATCATTATTTACAATACATCTACAAACCAATAATGATCAGTCAAATATGACCTGAGCCAGGAGACGGTTGTTCAACAACATTTTTTAAATATATCAAAGAGAATACTATGATCAGTGGTGTCAAAAGCTGCACTAAGATCAAGTAACACATGCAAGGAGACACAACCCTGATCAGAGGCCAGTATTAGGTCATTTACCACTTTAACAAGTGCCTGTACTGTGCTATGATGACGATGACCTATACATGTCATGAATGTTATTCCTATGTATGTATGAACATAGATGCTGTGCTACAACCTTTTTTAGTAACTTGGAGATAAAGAGGAGGTTTGATATTGGCCTACAGTTGGACGGTTGACATGGGTCAAGGTCAGGTTTCTTAATTAGAGGTATAATAACAGTTAGTTTTAAAGTTTTAGGAATGTAGCTATTGCTGAGTAAAGAATTAAGTATTTTAAAAAAGGTTTCAGTTATTTCTGGTATTATCTGTTTAAGAGAACATGCAGATATGTGGTCTAGTAAGTACATGTTGATGATTTTGCTGAAGAGATCAGTGAAATTAGTTTTTGTGGTGGTTTGGGTAAATTTTGCTATAGTATTAAACTAAGAATATATGATTATTTTTGTTATCTTCTATATTTAGATCTAGCAGCACTAAGAGATTTTTTGTAGTTCAAGACGCTCTTCTTCCATTCTGTTTGAAATATATTCTTGGGATTGCTAGGGATTCTCTAGATTTTTTTTACCAACTCCCAAGAACATGGCAAATTGCTTTGGCTATTAGAATTGCCCCTAGATGTGAATGCATGCATGATGTCCTAGCTCATTATCAGTATTCCCAGAGTAGGCTCTGTATCCACCATTACAAGTGTTACTGAATATTAATGAATTCCATATTTTCTAGGGCTGGATGCACCACTGATGCCCATTAAACAGGCAGATATGTGCCTGGTTTGCATTGCCTTTGCCTCATGGGTCCTAAAGTCGGTCAACCCTCAAGGATCTGATTCATGGAAAGCTGGTAAATAGGCATAAAATTAATAATTACATGATGACTTTTTTCCATTAGAGTTATATTCTATCCATAAGTTTGAAAGTTTGATTGTTTGATTGTTTTTTTCAAAGAGTTGTGAAAAAAAAAATATATATATATACAATTTTTGCATATTTTGCATAAACTATTTGCATATTTTGTCTATCATACAGTAAAAGAAATGTCAAGGACACATGTCCTCTTGACATTTATTAAAGGCTGACATACATTTAGGAATTTTTTTTATTTTACATAAATAGTGTGTATGGCACTGACAGATGTCAATTTTTCTTGTTGCTACAGTTCTGTTGGCAAATGTAAGTGCTCTCTCTGCCATCCGATACCTACGAAGATTCACGAGGGATGAGGCGACAAAGATATCTCCACTGCGTCAGATCAAGCCTGCGTAAACCTGACCACAGGCCTCTGAGTGTTGCCAGGTCACCTTTCAGTCAGTCACTCCTTTTTCCTATGTAACCCAACCCAGAGCCAATAATACATATACGCTGTGTATGCAAAAATATCATGTGATTAATTAATAGCCTTCATCTAAAAATGTGCTCGTTGGGCCAAGACAACAGGGATTTGCTTTCATATTCTTCAAAGAACACCTTATAACCGTATGCAGTATAATATACAATGACCAAATCTTAAGATTTTATGAGCAGTGTAATACAGTTTTGCAAAAAGAGTCAGGTAAGTTTTTAATTGTTAGTTAAGGAAAATAAGTTCTTATAAACTGACCAATCCTGTGATGAAGTGTGTACTATAAATCATAGTCAAAGCAACTGAATTTGGTAGAATATAACAGTGTAAGTGAGTAAGGACAGTTGTACAGTGGCTCATAGAAGTGAATTAAATGAAATTAAGGCAAAGCTTGAATCTGGGTCCAAGCACAAAAAAAAAAAAAGCTTTTAGTTTTGCCACATTGAACACCGCTACATTTAAACCATGCTATTTAAGTTATTTTAAATCTCTATAGTCTTTGAATGAAGTTGCTTATAAAGCAAATACAGTTATGTGATAGAAATACATGTATTACAGTATACACTGTATGCAGTTATATATGTGCTATGATGCATTACTGTTTAAGTGCTATATATATATATAATAATAATGCTAATATATATTTATAATATATCGTTTCTCTTGTTTTTGACAACCCAATACATAACTGAACTTGTAATTTAAATAAATAAAGTAGTTATTTTTGTTATGTTGTGTGTTCTATTATTGCATTTACGGCTGCACTGTTATATTATTAACACAAGAGGGCGCCAGAGGATTGCGTGTTAAGAAGCCTAGCGCTTTGTTTTCAAATTAAAGCGAACTTTCTCTTGAAATAAATACTGTAAAAGGGGTGTCCCGCAGTTCAACGTTTTGGTAATAAATTATGAAAACGTGTATAAGCACTATTTCTACCTACCTTCAGAGTATACCTATGTGTCTGGTTAATGATTAGGAACAAAACTGTTTTTTCCTTTGGTGCAAAACAAGTCGCCACAATGAGACGTTTTTATGAGCTTTAAAGTTGTCCTGTAGTTCCCAATACTCTGGTGATTTAGGAAATAATTACCAACAGCGATAATGGAATGATGCTTTTATACAACATGAGCTGAAATAACAGAGGGTCAATTCAAGGGGTCTCAGACCACCAGGGGGCACCAAAACATATACGCCACTAGTTTTAATGTACCAGAAAGCTACACTGAGTCACCTGCGGAACAGAAAGCGTTGAAACTGCAATTTACATAACTACATTAGTTTTCCAACATAATCAATGAAAAAATAATAAAAATCACAGTGTTCAAATCTCTCTGTGGTGAAATGGCACAAAAGAAACGGACCAAAACAAAGGTAAGAAATCAGTGACAATTTATCACTCACTTTTCTGCATTAGCTTGTTTGTTTAGTTAGATTTTTTTAACATAGTAGCCAACTAGCTAACGAGTGTCTAGACGTTTCCAGCTTATTACTGCTAATAACGTTTATGTAACTGAAACAAACACTAATTATCAGCATTATACTGAACTGAAAGTGATACATGTTTATTTTATAATATGATTGGTGTAAATGGAGATTTATATTATATTTCAAGGCTATATTTGTATAAACACATCCCTTGGTCACGCCCCTGATAATGCTGCAACAGATTGATTATCAAGGTTATTATTATTATTATTTTGTAGATTATTCTGTGACCACGATTTATTAAATTGTGGGAACAAGGGAACAAAATAATATAATTCAAGGCCGCGAGATACTATGATGTGGCCATGCCTAAGGCATGGGAGACGAGATGGTTTAATGTGTAGCTGTGAGATACAGTGAAACCTTGGATTGCGAGTAACTTGGTCTGCGAGTGTTTTGCAAGGCAAGTAAAATAAATAAACAAGCAAGGACTTGATATATGAGTAGATGTATCTGTTTAATGACAGCGCAACAGCATTGTTAAAGACGTTTCCAACAGAGCACCGTTTTTGTTTATGTGTGTGTTTACGCGCGTGTGTGTGTGTGTGTGTGTTTATGCATGTGTGCATGTGTGTGAGCTTGTGTGTGTGAAAATCATCCTGCACAGTAGCCCGCCTCCTCTCCTCTCTCGTCTTACTTCAGCCACGATTATTATCAAAGGCAAAGTGCTGGTTAATTTGTTTTATTTTTACTTTATATTTTGTAATAATTATTATTGTATGAATATTTTTGGATTGTGGAATGAATAATCTGAGTTTCCATTATTTCTTATAGGGAAATTTGCTTTGATATATGAGCACTTTAATATACAAGAGCGCTTCTGGAAAGTCATGGCCACAGCATACCATCTCGTTTCCATGCCTTAGTATGTCATGGTCGCATTATATTATTTTGTTCCCCCCCACCTTTGTAAGCCGTGGCTACTGAATATTTTGTCAATTCAAAAATCAATTCAAATGAAAAACTGGGTAAAAAAATAACTTAGTGGGTTGCGGTTTCCAACACTGTAACAAAAATAAAATTAAATAGTTACGGAATAGTTACGGTAACGGAAGAACCACTACCTTGGCACATTTCCTGAAGCCCCTTTCGAGAAATAATCCATACATACATGAAACGTTAAGAGAACTGAATTCATTTTATTTTTTAAATATAAATATCACATCACACCAAACTGAATGAATACACATTGAAACATTAATGAAAAGTCTGCAGCACCTATATGTACATGTAATATATTTAAACCCAAACATGCCCAACTTCCTGCTAATTGTAACATATGCTGGTGCTCGGTGTTCTTTCTGGAATGAATAATGAAAAGATTTGGAAGAATTTACTTCAGTATGTAACTAAGTAGACACCAAAATGTGGTGAGCCAATGTATAAATAACCGAAGAATAATAGTTATCTGTACAAAACAGTGCAAAGAGATACAATTCTAGATTCTCTGTTTAAAAATATATTTACATTATATACATAGTAAAAAAAAAAAAAAAAGGAAGAAACTTTCTCCAGCTCCATATCTTAACCAGCCATATGTAACAGAGTAATGCTATATTTAACAAAATTACTCAAAGAAAAAATATTATTTGTTCTGTGATACATGTTATCAGCAAGACTTGTTTTTCTGATGAATAAACTGACTGGTAATTTTTTTGTTTATTATAAATAATTTGTACTAAATGTGGAAAAACACGCAGTGTTCATGTACCTGGTCAACCATTCCCCCCAGTATATTGTTTACTGATACTGGGGAAGCTTGGCCTTATGCAAAGGCCTGTCCCAATGCCAGTGAGAGGGTGAGACGAGAGCGGTGTGAGAGAGAGAGTGAGAGCGAGAGCGAGAGTTCCGTAAAGCATAGATTAGCCAGCTATGTGCACAAGTCCGGGCGGGTGGAAGCCCATTGTTCTCTTTTATGACCATCTTGTCTGTGTTTCCATAACGGCGAGGCCTCGAGCGTTGTAGTCAGGCTGCGTCCGGTGTGCTGAAATTCCAGGCAAGGCTTGAATCATCCCGTTACTGCAGTCGAACTCCCAAATGTTGTCATAGTCTATTTCCTGGTCATCCGGTTCCGCTGGTTTAAGATAGCAGTGATCATCTGTGATGGGAAAAAGTGAAGAGAATATAAACGTTAACAACAGTTCTGTAAAATATGTCTGCTATGTGGAAGCTGTTAGAGGTGTAGATGGCAAAGATTAAGCATGGATGACAGGTTACTTGGTCTCTTTAAAACCTGTACAATAAGAGGCAACCCTGCCCTACAGACTTACTGAGGGATGAGCATTGTAAATTCTTTCAGGTTGTAGGTGTGGAAGTTTAAAAATCTACAGAACAATCAAGAGAATGGAACCAAAACCAACAAGATGGTTTGGATAGTTTATTAGTGGGCAAGGCATTGATTAAAGAATATTGTAGACTTGTACTTTTCGACAAAGGCTCATCAGATGTGAACATAATCAAGGATTTCAGTGCACTGACTGAAGCTGCACAGATAAACTAGCCATAGATAAGCAACTATAAACACAAACCAATGCAGCTTTTGTTGTGGCCAGTCACATGCCTTTGTATAGCTAAAGGCAGCTCATCAGATCAGAGGCAGGCGGTGCACACAATGCAGTAATTCAAATAGTTTTAAGACTTTAATCGATTTTTTTTCCTTTCCTTTCTAGTCTGATCACTGGTCGCTAGTCTAGTGGACTGACAACATGGTGATTTTTTTTATTCCTTAATGTTTAAATATGAAGTTTAATATTATTATCATTTAAAATAGGCAAGGTTTATCTTTTTATTTTTTTACAAAAAACCCATTAACATAATTGTGGATGACACCATCATGTTAACTGCATAACATTTGTAAGCATGGAATTTTATGCCACTAAACATGTTGATAAATACCCATTGCAAAATGCTCAATTATCTTATGAGCAATATTATATTATTATATATAGCAATATCTTATGAGTAGCCAATCATACAGCATATTCCGGCTGTGAACTTTAAATCACTCTCTGTAGTAATTCTGTCCTTTCACTCAGCTCCCTTGATGTGCCACATGCAGTGCTGTCGTCTGGACTTTCACAGCGCTGAGTGCACTTTACTACACACACACACGCGCACACACACGCGCACACACACACACACACACACACACACTTTCCCTGCCCTTTAAAATGCCCTGACATTCGCTACCCACTCCTCATGTCCAGTCCTGTTCTGTCACTCAATATAAATCCACAAGCCATGAGTTGAGAAACTTGATCAAATACACAGTGTTGCCTGGTGTGTACGTGCAGTTAAATGCCACATCTCTGAGCATGACAAATGTTAAAATTAATCAACGAAACTAAGTATCTTCATCCCTTGCTTTTGTGTGTTTACAGGCACACAACCCTGAATGTCTAGTTCTGGCCATGCATATAAAAGGTATTGTGATACTCTGGAGGCCATATAACTTTCACATGCCATGAATTTTTACCTGGGGTTAGACTGTAGGGCAACTCTCGAGTGTGTGTGGCATTCAGGCCTGATGACTCTCTCTGCAAAAAAACACACAAAAAACATTGCTTCTGCATTACTGTCATCCATTCCAGATTACATATTTTCATACATTTTCTGGTTATTAGGTTCTGGCAAATTTGTTATAATATATATATATTTATACTGCTCGAAAAATTGCTGGAAAACGTAATCCTGGTATGACTTGATTGCTTCTTGTGTGTGTATGTATGGTCCAAGTCAAACCGGGACTAAGTGTTTCTAGTTTCCCAATTTTTTTTTGAGCAGTATATTTTTAATTATTCATTTTCCCACCCCTGGGCTTACCTGTGTGACATGGTTGTGCTGAATCACTGTGTTAGGGGCAGCCAACAGCTTTAGCCTGGACACAGCCTGTGCACGTTGCTCCATAGCCCACTGTGTGTCGTTCCCATCATACTCCTGGGGCTGACTGCTCCTATTCCGGCGGCCGAGAGGAGGTGTGCACAAACGGAAGGAGGCCGGAAGGAGTGAAGGACAAGGCTGTTCCACAGAAACCTCCGAGGAATGCTATTTTAAAGAAACAAAATGCTGTTATTAACCAGAATTTCCTCCGTACTAAAAGTAGCAGAATTTATAAAGACAAGGTTCTAGCAGGAACTGTTTTTTTAGTTCCCTTAATTCAGAAAATCAGCTTTAGTTTGACATGTGGACGGGATAAATTTTTCAAAACCATTTTAGCTTGGAGCCATTTTAGAAACATTTCAGTCTATTTTAAAGCACTATTTATATACTTATTGCCATAGTTACCACTTAACATAGCCAATCAGAAACAAGTGTTTTTCAAAATCAGTTTCGCAAATGCCGGTCTACTGTCAGTTGGTATTTAAGTCTCATTGCCTCAGACTCCTCCATTATGCATCTGCATCAATTAGTAATCAGGATTGCAAGGTCTTAGACTTGTAAAATCAGCCGTGTTCTCTACGCACTCAGTCACGTTGAGCATGGGTGTAAAGAGAGAGCGCAATCTGATATCCTGCCCCACTTACCGACGATGCCTTTGCCAAGTCCTCCTCCAGAGGGTACATGCCAGGGGTGGTTGGGTCATCATACAAGGGTGAGAGAGGTTTGCGGTGGGTCAGCAGATCTGAGTGGCGGTTCGGAATTGAGGGCTGATACTTTATGGAGCTTTGTGAAGTGCTCCAGCTGTTTGACTGTTTCAAAAACAAACAGTATATGAGAACAGCTCATCATAGTTATTTTCTCACATAAAACTGTTGAAAATGTATGCAAACATTGTTATAAGAAAAGGATAATGAAGGAGATGATTATGTAACTATAAGTGAGCATGCTGAATTGTTTTATTTCTCATTTTACATTTTTTTAAGTTATATTTAATGCTGTTGAACGTCCTCAAGAAGTTACTTCCTGTTATCAGCCATTACATTAAAACCCAAAACATTAAGCCTGATATTGTGTAGGTTCCACCAAAACAGCTCTGACTCCTTGAGGCATGACTCCACAAGTCTCATGAGAATGTACTGTGGTGTTTGGCACAAATAAATTAACATGAGATCCTTTAATTGCTGTTATTTGCAAGGTGGAGCACCTATACATCAGACTTGTTTCTCCAACACATTCCATGGTTGCTTGATCGAATTGAGATCTGGGGAACTTGGAGGCTAGATCAACCAACTTGAACTCTTTGCCTGCGAAGCCCCATACACAGCAGGCAGTGATGCAAATATTGTTCTGATACTTTTCTATCATAGCCAGCATTAACTTTTTTAAGAGGTTTGTGCTGCATTGGCTTTTTTGTGGGCTCAGACCAGACAGGCTGACCTTTGGTCTCTATATGAGTACCTATGATCCCAACATAATTCATAATTAATTTCCTTGGTGCTGGTGTTAATGTTATGGCTGATCAGTGTACATTACAGCAGATAATAAAGTCATTCCACCACTTGACTGTTTTAAAGTACTGACATTGACGATTCTTCCATAAATGTTCAATTCATGTCTCCGTCTGACTATAATATGTTTTTCTTTATGATAAATACCACGTTTGTAATTCATGTTATTCATTTTTAATTGTGTGTCCATCTAAGTACTGTTGGTACTATAGAGACTATAACATATCAGCTGTAGTATCTGACCAATCAGAATTTGTATCAAAAGTACCTTAAGATACTGCTTTATACCATATCTCTATAGATGTTTGTAATACCCTTGTTGGAAAGGCATGCAAGATCTGTAGTTTACAATAAGATTTGTGTTACCTTGATAAGTGGGGCTTTCTCGACATGCTGTACAGTAGCTTTGCGGTGAACTGCACTGTATGGGGTGTTGTAAATAGGAGATCTTGGCTCCTCAGAAGACAGGTAGGAAGTACGCTGAGGGGAGGAGTAGTGCTGGGGCAATGGAGCAGGCCTGGTTTGAGATGACATGCTATTGCTCCTGCTGCCCAGTCTCACCGAATACTGCGTATCAACAGAGGTGGGTCTGCTGGAGATGTACTGTAAACACAAACAAACAGGGAGACAAGCTGCTTAGTAATGCTAAATATGATCAAAGAAACAGATATAAGCCTGTTGTATTCCTAACTTCAATCAGAGCAAATTATTCACACAGCTCAAAAGGAATCTATACTATATAATCAGTGAATCTTTCCACAATATCTTTCTCCTCCTCAGTAGTGCTTGCTTTGGGCACACTGCCCTGCCAGTTGTAAATTAATTAGACTCCTTCCTTCTGGTTCGACTGCTGGGAGGGAGATAGAATATCCTGGCACTAACATCATGCGATACCATGGTAGAACTTCAAAGCTGATCACCATTCAGGTCATCTATTGAGATATGCCCTGCTGTGTGGGTGAATCTCGCAATGGAATGTTTCTAATAACAGAAAACATCTGAGTGTGCTCAAGGGATGTCTTTCAAGTTCTTATTTTCTTCACTACAAGGCAGCATTAGATGACACCGCAGGGTAAAGTGCTCAGTCAAACAACTGCAGATCAATCTGTTTCTGCTACAAGCAAACGAGGCTTTTACATGGAAACAGTGGTAACAGAAGTAGCATGGGTTGGACGCTAAGTTAATAATTGATAGCGCTAATACCCACAGAAGTATTCCAATGCATGACTAGCTACTGCTCCTCCTAAATAAACACTCGAGAGTAAGTCAGGTCAGATAACTTACAGTAAGTGCGGTCCACCCTTAACACTCCTTTTCCTAAACTGGCTCCAAGTTTTACAACAGATGCTTATGGTGTATGTAGTTTTTAAAATGTGTGTTATTTCTTTAAAAAATTAATAGTTGTTGTATTGTCTTTGGCCTATAATCATTGCACTCATTGTGTATAACTCCTTTTCTGAGTAATGCTTATATATGCAAATATTTTTATATGCAAAAATTTCTGGTTAGATACTAACTGATTTTTTTTTACTTTCTGATCTTTTCAAAATTTTTGAAAAGCCCTGCAGGCATGTGTATCAGCAATACCTCAAATGATGAAGAGTTCAGCTCATTTATAAAGTGACAGCTTGACAACAGTTTACTTAACAGTATTGACAGACTTATAATAATAAGTCAGCAGCTGTACAAACACCCTAATAGGAGCTGGGATGTTCGCTTACACAGAGAGGCTCGGTGTAACCAGGGGAAAGGGGGTTGTCATCACCGCGTGGCAGCTGAAGCTCACAAGATCTGCGTCCACTGTGCAATTTCTTCAGTACAATCTCTTCAGTACCTCCTCGGCTACTTCCGCTCCATCTCTTACTTATCTCAGGAGCCTGGAGGGACAGAAAGACAGTGTAAATACCTAGCTTTCAACTTTCAACGTTACAGAAACTGCTGAGAGTCTCTAATGTATTTACCTCTTTATGAGTTGGTGTGTACATGATATCGTAGACAGGTGGAGGAGGGCTAAGCACAGGGACGCCTGCAGCTTTGAACTGATGGATCCAGTCACGGAACTCGCTCGTGTTCTGACATGATGCAACGATGGGGTTAATCAATTTCCCTGCACAAGACAACAAGAGAGATAAGCATTCGATAGAAATTATTTTGCAGGATGGGGTGTTCAGCAATAAAGCAACAGAAGGTGGATGATCATTAACCTACCTTCAATCATAAATGTGTTCGGCTTGATGTCTTGGCATGGGGTGGTGACTGTAAGCATGTTGAGAGGAAGCTTTCCCTGTAGGTACAAACCACAGAGTTGTTTAAGCTCAGTCAAACACATTTTGGATAAATAAAAATATATAACATGAAGTTTGTTTACCTTGTAGAACAAGCCGTCACTCTCCTCGGAGAGTATAATAAGATTGCTAGGATACATGACCAACAGTCGATCATACTGCTCCTGTGGGGGAATAAAATTGTGCCATGGTCAGCAGTGTGCTTTGTCATGATTATAGTGATGCGTTAAGTGCTTGGAACATGGAGTACTGCTTTGCCTTTGAATCACAAATATGAAAATATGTGGGTCCTACAATCTCCCCTTGGGTGGGTCATACACTCTCCTACTTTCCCCTTTGTAGGAACCATGTGCACAAGTGCCTCCCCTGCCAGGTGATGGTAATTGCAGAGCTTTTACTCTCACAGCGGTTGTGTTATGCTCTGAAAAGGGTGTGTCAGACAAGCAGCTGTAGGGTGAGTCAAGCCCATGCACGAGTAAAGCAACTGGTTCACACACCCATCTTACATCTACATGCTCCTGTAGAGCATGAAAAAAAGACAACCTGTCTGAATTCTCACTTTTCCTGTGGGAAAATATATTTCAGTGCACCACACGTTATCACTCTGCAGGTCTACAGTGAATGCAAATGTGCTGACAGTCACATTTAAAAGGAACTAACGACTAAGAAGCCAGACGTTTTAGACCCTGAGGGTAATTCAATCTTGTTAAAGGGGTGACTAAGATCATATCAGACGCTGCCCCCAGTGAACCAGCCAGGCAGCAACCAGCACTGTCCGAGACTTGATGTAATCTTCACTTGTGCAATAAAGGGGGGGGGGGGGGGGGGGCTTTTTTCTTAGTAGCACTTTTGTCTACATGTGTCTACATGTGTAGATAACCTACTGATATCAAATCAGCACACCTTTTACAATGTACTTTCAACCATAAAACTAAACAACTACAAAAGATATTTCACTGTTATGGATGAATTATAGAAATAAATACACGTGTACAAAAATGTTGTGCAAGTTCAAAAAGCATGCACAGCCTTTTTAATGTGTACAAAGGATATTTCACTTTTATGGTTAATGTCTAATTACCAACTGTTGTTAATCCAGTATAATTCAATGCAAAATATGTAAAGTATATTTTAACATACAGTATATTTGAAAATATGTTTCTAATGTATATGAATTAAAAATATTTACATTTATGATTTATTTTTGTAATTACAAAATATCATTGTTAGGTACATTATAGCTGGCCGTGTAGCTTATGTATAGTTATGAATCTGTTACAGACAAAGTAGGACTGAATTGGTTAAAAAATCTTAGCATGAAAATGTTGCCTTACCTGACAGGGCAAATGCTGTAGCCTGACTTTTGTGACATAGGTGATTGGACCCAGACTTTCCCTTTGAGAACCCTCCCATTCATAGATAGGCTCTTTACTGATAGAGTTCCTCAGCTCTTCTTTCCCCGCTGCTGGTTGTTGTGTGTTCTGGACCTTGGGAAACTATAGTACATGAGAGGAAATGTAAAAAATGAGATATGCAACCTGTTGGTTTAGATTCTTAGAAACAGAATGATTAAACTATAATATTTCAGTGGTACCATCAATTGGACCGATTTTGTACGGTTCATGTGTACATTTTAAACCATTTAAATATCATTTAACATAGAGTAAACTACTACTGTAAAAAATAAACAAAGGTGCACCACATGCTCCTTCTTACGTACTGTAGGTACAAAACATGATGAAACCCTATGATGGTGAAAGCTACAGCTTGAAGCATTTGTTTCTGAGAGTGTAGCATGCCTTAAAGTAATTGTATGCAATTTTTGTCATAGAAACCGGTCTGAAGGAATTCTCACCTAGGTCCAATTTTTTAAGCATTACAGACTGGAATTATTCGTATTTGAGGTCTATCACAGAGAATCTGTTTTGCTTAGTGACCTCATCTGTTGCAACAGAGGTACATGTCAGCACTGGCAGGAAAGTCATTCCTATTCAATGATACTGTTACTGTGGTTAACCTTAATCTCAGCCTCAGTCCCAGCCACACCCCTGCACAATCCTCATGAGAACACAATAACACTGATCTAAATTACACAAACCTAGATTTACCGCACACCTGCTGCTGTTAAGATCCCTTTTTTCCCCCAAGTATTTTAAGCGCTGTATTTTAAGGATCTCCGTACCTTAACTCTGCTGTAAGTGTCTGGTGTAATCGCAGTGCCCCCATTGGCCTCTATGTGTTCTTTTAGGAGGCCGAACCAGTTGTCCATATCTTCCTGGTTTGAACAGTAGACGATGATGGGGTTTAAGCTTACACCTAATAAAGGTCAAAAACATAGGGTCAAGGGTTTGTTCGAAATGTTATGAAATAGACAAGTCACTCAGCATACCAACAGTTGTTAATTACAGGTTATGTATGTCTGTAGGTCTTTTGTTCAATGCAGTATCAATGTAAAAAAACTCAGCCTGGATTACGGCTGCACGATTTGCTAAAAAAAACCATGTTGCGATTGTTTTGAAACAATGCAATTGTCATTTAAACTATGATATGAAATTAATAAATGTAACAACTTGTATTAAATTGTATTTTTTTATGCTAACAGCAGATAATGGAAGAATGATACTGATGGAATGATGTTAAGAGGATGAACAGCAATATTTATGCAGCACCTCAAAAGTGTGATTATTTATTTATTTATTATTATTCTTAAATTATTGGCAAACTACATAAATTTCTGACTGGGTTTATACTACCTATAATAAATTGCAGCTTTTTGCAGTTAGATAATTGCAATGCTCGATACCACAATTTACATTTTTATGAGATTAATTGTGCAGCTTTAGCCTGGATTTGATTTATATCTATAACACGTCTTTTTATCACCAGTAACGCTCCCTTTAACATACCTCATGTGTTAAGTGAAACAGACACACCTACACCACAATTCAAAAGAATGTGCCAGCCCTGGAATCTGACTCCGTTATCAGCACCACATACCAGTATATATCAGCATAGATATCAGTCTCTTACACCAGCACTGCTTTGTCATTTCCAGTTATAGCTTAGCTTTAACCAGGGAGTGCTTTGTAGACTAGCTTTGGATGAAAACAGGCTTCGGTTAAATATTCTCACACTGAAGAAAGGACAGTGAAAGTCAATACCATGTGAGGTGGATTGTAAATACTTTCTAGGTTGACCCTGATTGACCCAAACGTGGAGCATATGAAGGGGTCAAAACTTTCTAGTTTGAGGTAGCATATCAATGATCTCTTAGACTCTTAGATAAGAAATATAGTCTAGTGAGTCATTTTGGAAGGATCCGTGAGAATATATAAAGTTTTTTTTTATTTTTTATGTTTTTGCTGTGAAATGCCAGGATGTTTAGTCATCTGGTCAAAGGAAATATTTTAGCTGCTAAGGGATATTTAACCACGTCCAGTCTTTTATTTGACTCATATCCTTGGTATGTTCACTCACACTTTGAGGTCCTGGTGTGACTTTTGTTTATAGACTCACAATCCAGTAAAAAGGGCATTTATTCAGGAATCATTTAACTACACTGGTGAACCACTTCCAATAGAAAACATGTGACACACGAAACAGGCAAACATCATTAGGAAAGTGAAACCTGGAGCCAGGAATGTGAAAAAGTTTAGATGTGAAGGAGACAACCAGAGGAAGAGCTTTCTTAGCACAGCAGCTGAGAGAGCTTAGGTACACCTGTCGTATAACAAGGGAAGCCTTGAAAGACAATTTCACCCTGTCCTGACTACTAGCAAATGGATGGCCCTCTTGTTAATCTTAGGTCTAAAAAAGGGCAAGAAGGTCATAACACTTATGAATCACTGGAATGTTATGTAGGAAGTGGCTACGGATGTATATAGTGTTAGGCTGTGTCTTTATTCTCCTGAGCTTTGTGTTGGAAGAACAGATTTATTTCATTTCCTAAAAAGAGCAAAAGCCGTTTTTGTGCCAAGCTCCCACACCTACCAGTAGCACCATTCAAAATATTCCAGGAACTCTTCTCTATCACATGTCTACTAAAGAAAAAGTGCACTCACCGTTTATTTGGAAGGCAAACTCCTGTGGATCTCCAAAGCTAGTCCTGTTCTGCACCTTGCAAATCGTGAGCTCCTTTAATGGAAGCGTCCCCTATGATGAATTAAAGAAACAAAGCATTCATTGTCTTTGTGACTTTTTATTGTATAGGAGTGTTAGGGATAGATCACATAGAAACATAATCAATACCCTCAATATCACAGAACTGTTTTATTCATTAAAAAGCACCACTTTGTATCAGATCGGTTTTATATTCACATATTCATATTTGCTTTTTGTGAATGGTCCATGATTCATGCTGGTTTATCATAAAAAGTTTACATAACAGCCATGAAATGTCATTTTCCCACCAAATTAATAAGACCTACAAAATACAGTCTGTCATTACTTCAGAAAAAATGCTGTGTCAGTTTATTAATCATCACCTTTATTACTAATTAAGGTTAAATGTTAAATTAGATTAGCATCGCTTCCAGATATTCAATATTCCCTTCTCCCTCTGGGGAGAAATATACATTAATTATAGCAGCGCTTGTTTACGACACACAGTCATAGACACAGACAGAATAAAAGGAAGTGCTTAAGGTTAATCATTACTGGTTTACTCACAGTTTACTCACAGCCCTATTATATCAATCAAAGGCAAACTGTGTTTATGACAATTATATAATGTAGTGTCATATTTGCTCTTTAAGTAATGAAAAAGTACTAAGTATAGAATATTTAAACAAGCATAATTTTTTTCTTGTTTATTTGTTTAATGTTAAAGACATTGTTCTGACCTGATAGGTGAGTCCGGTGGTGTTGTTGGAGACGAAATGAAGGTGGGTTTGGAACAGGTCCAGATAACAGTCGTGTACATCCTGTAAGAAATGACACATAATCCTTTGGTTATTGCTATGTGGTCATGTTGTTCCACCTGAGTCGAAAGGGTTTTCCTCAACTTTGTAATAAAACCACGGATGTGGATTAAATGATTATTCTCAAATATCATATCATCCACAGCTGGCGAAGAGAAAACAGAATTTAAGAAGCTCTCCAAAACCACTAAAGGAAATTTATACGTTGTAATGCTTGTTAGACATGCCTCTGGATTACTATCCCTCTCAAGACATGGTTTTCCTTCTGTCAGGTAATATTTTATTGATTGTCAAACAATGTAATGTAAATTATGTAATCCCGACTGCAGGGAGTGTTCTGCTCGATACAGGCGCATAAAAACAGATACTGTACGTTTTACAAGGCCCTGACAGTGATTTACTTTAGCCGACTCATTTCCTTTCACCTGATAGCACACAATCATATAAGGACAACTTCCTGTGAGGAAAAAAAAAATGGATCTCTTTTTCGGACTGTTTACTAATTGCAACATTTTCCAATATAAGCCCATCCTGGCTTGTTTTGTTCTTTTTTTCTTTTCCTTCCTGTCTTGTTTTTTAGTACATCATACAGATTGCTACACTTCAGTGCTTTATCGGTGACTTGATCACAGCCTGTGCGCCTGAAGGCAGCTCTGGAACAGTTGACGTATTTAAAAAAACGTGCACGTTCAGACAGGTATTATGATCTGCGATGAGCTACATCAATTAATCTTCACTAATACGCAACACGACAGGCAACACAGTTCTCACAGCTGTGCAACAGAGCGAGAGACATCCTGTACTCGCAGCTTGTGTGTTGCCCTGGGATCATGACGGATGAGTAAATGGATGAACAATAATGTCACAACTGCTGGAGCATCATAATGAGATTTTAACAGTGATGACTGTCATGGTTGTATGCATTTGTATTCCCGCTGAGGGATGTATATGTTTAACAGTTTGAGGCGAGGAGATGTGTTTACCTGACAGTGGAGGAAGCGAAAGCGCACTTTGGAGCTGTGGATCAACCTCCCGTAGTTCTTTACATTGATGCTGCTCTTTTTCCAGCCGCTGGCCGGGTCATATGGAAATGGCGGGTCCCATTTAATGTTGTCTATGGTCTCGAGATCTTTAGGTGACATTTCCTGTAAGCACAATCATTCTACAATTCAGTGTGCATGAATATAGAGGGCTTGAAAAAGGCAAACGTAACAAGAATGCAAGAAATTACTCACCTTTCTTGGCGTGACCGTGCAGAGAATGTTGATGATGCTGTTGGACTTCTCCTGCCCCTCCTGTGGATTTTTTTTCCGGAACAGTCTACTGCTGCTCGGAAGACACAAGAGAGAGTTTAGTCATGGATTTGTTTAAGAGCTAGTCAGGATTTTGGCATGACAAAAAAAAAAAAGAATTAGTACATTTTGGTGCTAGTGACCCAGATGTCATCCAGCAACTCATAGTTGCATCATTTGACTCAGTCTAATCTTTCTGTTGTGCATTTGCACACAAAAGATTTTACATTTCCATTGTTGCAGGCTTTCTGGACCTCCTATAGCTTGTACTGGTCACCAACTTATACATCCTAGTCCATACACCATTTACTCAGACAGAACAATACAGCTTATGTTTCCAGAAACAAGGAATAGATATAGAGCAAGAAAGGTTCATGTATCATCCTTTGTCACCCATGACCCCCATTTGTAGCCATTAGTGTCAGATCACTATAATGTCATCTTTCCTGCATGTTCGTGAGAGAGGAAGTCAGTCTGAAGATGTCTTTCCTTCAGTCTGCTGTGCTTTGTTTTATTTTTTCTAAATGCATTAGCATAACAACAATAGGATCATTCATGTTCTGAGAGAATGGGTATTACTGGTATTCCATGGTAAAAAGGTTTGGCATCCAAACAATTTAAACTAGGATATGTTTTGAGGAAAAACACGACAATGAAAATGCAAGAGTAATCTAAGGTATTACTTTAGTGTTTATTGCTTAGATGTTGGTTGAAACGAGTGGTCCTGCTCAGTATCGGATTGGAAACGGGAACACTGTCTTCTTTGTTTTTGATCAGTTTACCTGCTGTAGTGTGTGTAAGTGAGTACAAAAGAAAAAGGAGAGTAGCAATGGAGACCTGTTTTGATTTAAAAGTGAATAATCGGTGGGTAGATCAGTTTCCGACCCTGAAAAACTTGATCAGCCTAACCGTCTTCAGTATTAGTGTGACAAGACCAGGCCTGCTACACTGAGCACTGAACTGTGTGCAATAAAAAAAACACAATAGATCTTTATTGCTTGGTCTTGGATGATGCACATTGTAGGATACTGTATAAACCTATAAAGCCTCAATACAGCAAGTCCTGTCTTCCAAATCTTGCTCTCGTAAAAACATATTTTCCTCGTAAATATTTCACATAAATAATATTTTATTAGTCTCAGCGTCATCAGTGAAACATGCACTTCAAATAAATCTTGAAATCTGGATAACAAACCAATAATTTGAATGTAAAAAAGTTTTGGAAAGAGTTCATTGTTATATGACTCTTACAAATCAAATCAAGTTCTTACCAATTATTTCAGTTTTATGTAAGCTGACACCATGTACCACAAACACACTCTAGGCAAGTCAGTCAGGTCTAAAAGCTCAGCTGGAAACAGAAGAGTAACTTTATCACAGCCTTGAACTCTATCAGCACCTGTGAGAGTCAGCTTGCCTGTGATCTATGATCCTGTCACCGAGCTGATGAGAGTTACATACACTGACATGATCCAGAAAAGAGCTAATCACTAACCACTAAGAGAATGTTGATGCAAAAGCACCCTGCTGTTGTACATGGAAAGTCTTATCATCTCTAATCACACACTAACTAAACAAGTCAATCATTAAATCCCAGCTTCTTATGTACTTATTATTCAGGTAAGATGGTTATAATACAAGACATGTTGTTAGACAGTGAGGATTGTATACATTTTCAAAAACATTCATGGAGTTAAAATCAGATTGTAAAACAGAAACCTAACCCTTCTTTTGGACTAACCCGATATAAACAGATCATAATGTTTCTATACATCACTGTAACAGAGCAGAAGTATAAGTAGTTTAGTGTTCATTACCTGTTCCGCCGTATAAAACTCTTACTGGAGAATCTGAAATTGTGCTGAGGGACGCATGACATGCTACTCCCCATGTTGATCTGAGTGTGTCTAAGTTTTCCCAGTAAGTGAATCTCTTTCTTCTGGATCGAGTGTGTAAAATTCTCTTCTATGTAATCCAAGCTGTATAGAGCAAGTGTGTTCACCAGTGAGAGGTGAGACTTCTACTGAAAGCTCACAGGCAGATGAGTGTATAGAGCGTGTGTGAGTGGGAGGGGACAGAGTGAGGTGTGTAAAACTGTGTGTGTGTGTGAGTGTGGGTGGGACAAGGAGGAGACTTGGCAAGGGTGGGGGGGGGGAGTGTAGAGGAGTTCACACTTGCTTGGTATCCCCTCACTAAATCAAGTCTCATAATAAAGACAGAAGTGTCCCTTTTCACACCTATCAGGGGCCAAATGGGGCTCATTTCAATGTTTTGAAGGCCATCGTGAAAGAATGCGAAAGGTCCGAACGGAGCCTGATGGCGTCAGTCAAGACACAGGCATGTCTGAACATGACTACAGAGTAGACAAAAAACCAATGAAAGATGAAGCTCTGTTTTTAACCCTTGACCTTACATATATATTGATATATATTTGATTTTTTAAAAACTTTTCGTAAGAATATTTTTTCCTTGATTTTTTTACTTTTCATTAGCTCCACAAATAGTTATTTTAAAAAAATCTCTCATAACCAGGGCAGGAAACATTTTATGTAATTGAATTCAAATTATTTTGTAGATTAAAATACAATTCTGCACACATATACTATATCAAAAGATACAATATACTGTATAATAGGTATGATAAAATGAATACTGTCATAATAATTACTTCTACAAAAAAATATGCTAGTTTTATACAGTACATAGTTTTATAGAAAAATATATAAAATATAAAATGTTGCTTTGCAACAGTTTGTAGGTTTCTTATCCAGGGAAAGTCTTCCAGACACAACATTTAGTACTATTTCATTTCCAGGTAACATGACAAGGTGCCTTTTTAATTAGTATATATATTTTTTGTCTTATTAACCTCATGCCAATTTTGATCACTGGCAAAATCCATCCATCTTTTGTTTGTCTTGTTAATAAAATGAGTCATTCTATTCTTAAATTGAGAAATATTAACTTAATACTCTCTAAAATTAACTTCAATCTGTTTTGCATTAAATTACCAGGTTACTTCACTAAGTAAACATATTACAACCTATCCTAAATAAAGTAAATAAACATGCCAATTGTATGTCTAAAGATGTTAATCACACCACAATCGAACCTCCACATTTATTTACTTTAGCTGTGTTGTAGGTTTTTTCCAACTCTGACATTCCAAACAGCTCAGGTTAACTGTCTGAATGAGAGTCTAGTGGGTGCCACAGTTCGAGGAAGGTGTTGCTATGAATTCAGCCTTATTTGGTTAGACGAATTGTCGTTGAGTCGTTGTCGTTGTTTGCTTATAGGAGAGATATCATCTAAACAAATTTTAGGCAAAGTAGCCTGCATGCTGTCAGTTAGATGTTTAGCTGTGCAATCAGATTCTAATGTGTTTGTGTTTCTGATATTTATCTCTTTTAAGTACTAACATCATCACAAGCAGGTTAAGAAACGCTGGCAAGACAATTTCTTTGACGCCTCCTTGAGTGTTGGGCAGAAATACATATTATACTTTAAAGGTTGTTTTGAATTGTGATCATTTTTAGGATCAATATGAGATCACGTTTACACATATGTATGCCTATGTCAAGTAAAAATATTATAAGCATGAGGAAAGTGCCCTTCAAAGGGGAATGAAAATATTACTTGAAATATAATAATTGAAACACTTAAAGAATCATATTATTTTTGGATTAAGTGTGAATACCTTTTGCATCTCATGTCTGAAACCGTAATTTCCATGAATCATCCATGTTTGGTTATCAGAAGTGGACATCAACGCTGTTACTCTGAGCGCATTCACACCAATGAAATATGTAAGGAATCTGCATTATCTGAGGCATGGTGACGTAGGGGTTAGCACTGTGGCCCCGCACCTCGAGGGTCGAGGGTTCAGTTTGTGCCTAGGGCCTGGTGTCTGGTGTTTGCATGTCCTTCCCGCGCTTGGTGCGTTTTCTTTGGGTACTGTGGTTTCCTCTAATAGTGCCAGACTTGCATATTAGGCTAATTAGCATTTCTGCATTATTTCTACATTTAACGTAGTGTGTGTGTGTGTGTGTGTGTGTGTGTGTGTGTGTGTGTGTGTGTGTGTGTGTGTGTGCGTGTGTGCGCGCTTGCTCCGTTCGATGGATTGGCATCTCATCTTGGGGGCACCCTGCCTCATGCCTGAGTCCTCTGGGATAAGCTCCAGACCTTCTATGACCCTATACAGAATAATTGTTATCGAGAATGAGTGAGTAAGAGAGTGCATTGTCTGATTTAAAAATTTTTTAATATATATCTAGAGAAGATTATTCATCTTTCTTTATTCTTAATAATATTTTGGTAATGATATCTTTCAAAACACAAACCTGTTAACCAAAATATATAATTATTTTTTAAATTATTATTATTATTTTATAATAATTTTAAAAGGATCATAAGAATGTGTCTGTTTTCTTCATGTTGTTAGCATGGATGCTAGGTAACTACATATTATGTAAATGCTAATTATAAGATTAAAAGCCCAAAGCTGCATTGAACTCCAGTGCAGAGCAAATCGAAACTCTTCCAAGAAGTTTCCAAGAATCACCCAGAAACCCCATGTGGAACTTTTCCCCAAACTTGTCAGGCCCATATTGCAGAGTCGCTCCAGATTTCCTGAGATTTCCGAATGAGTGTTTTATGATTCACCTTTCAGTCTGAAGTGTGCGTGCGCTGATGACAGCTGAGTGTGTGAGCCAATTTTCCATTACAACTCAAAACTATGACATAAATCTCACTTACGTCCACATGGATAGAAGACAACTATCAGTAGCCACCCTTTATCTTATTCAGTCTTAGAATGTAGTATAAAATTTGTAACCACATTTTTTTAACTGTCTAAACTTTTCTTCAGTTATATAATATCCTTTTAAATTGTTATTTTCATGTTTTCTTCATGACAGTGACTGGACAGGGACAGCCACCCACCAAACTACTGTGTATATTCACTCTTTGTAAATAGACCAAGATTTTATAAAGCACACAAGCCTTTCCTCTGTATTCTATATTTGGTGTGATCTGCTACATAGAAATACCTAAATAAACCATGTTAATCTGGTTTTTGCATGGTTGTCAAGCCTTTCAGCACATCTGTTTTTATTATCTAATCTTTTGCACATCAACTTTAAGAAAGCATGCATTAACAATTTCAAAAACATTCCAATGGTGTATTGCAAGCAGGAATAATGGGCAGGAATAAGGAGCTAAAAAACTTTGCCAAAGGACAAATTGTGATGGCTTGTCCACTGGCTCAGAGCGTCTCCAAAATGACAGGTCTTTTTCCTGTCCCAAGTATGCAGTGGTCTTTTTCCTGTCCCAAGTATGCAGTGGTAGTACCTACCAAATGTGGTCCAGGGGGGGATAACTCATGAACTGGTAACAGGGCTATGGGAACCCAAGGCTGATTGATGCTGGTGGAAAGCAAAAGCCTGTCTGGTTTGATCTTAGGAAAACCTCAAATTGAACAAACGTTTTGCTGTTTATGATATGAAGGTGTCAGTCTGATCGAGCGTCTGTGAGATATGCTGGACAAACAGGTCTGATCCATGGGCGCCCTACATCACAACTTAAAATCTTAACACAGCTCCCCTTCAGAGGTCTTGTGAAGTCTTAGATGGTCAGTGGGACCATTTTTTCTCCAAAATGACCCTTTAAGAGGTTTTTATCATAATAAGATTACGAGGCCATTGAGAGGTCTACTTGAGGTGCGAAGTATTCGGTGGGTCAGATTATTGTTTACTGTGTGTAATGGTGTATAAACAGCTCACACGTTCTGTCAGATGCAAATTTATTTAATTATTGAGCTTTCAGTCGTCTTTTGACTTGATCATTGTTAAAAAAAACCCTGCCTCTTAGTCGATGTTTGGTCAGCGCTAAGATTTATTCTCAGTAGTATCTTCAATGCACAAAACAGTCAACTCATATCTAGTTACTCAGATATAAAAATGAATCAATAAAAATATAAATTACTAACAAAAATAGTTAGCTCAGGTAAAATTATTTTATTATTTATTTTCTGTCAGTATATTATTTAAGTAGGAGTTCAACAACACCAGAATAAAAGGAAATTGCTATGAGAAGATGTGGATACACAATTATTTAGCAGTAAATAAAAAATTACATTCCATAAACAGAGAATGTTGCACAGAAAAATACCCATTACACAATAATGTACACAAACGTGTCAATGACCTGTTTGTCGTGTTTGTGATGCAATTAAATGTTCATCATGCTGTTGTGGAAAGAAGCTTTTTGATGTCAGGGTGTGAGGCATCACTGTTTGTTTTCTTTTGTTTGTTTTTTTTCTTTCCTCAAAAATAAATGTTCATTTGGTATAAAGATTACACACATCGTTTTAAAATTGCTGTTTTTAAAATCACGTCACCGTGGTTTCATCCAACTCCGTAAGCCTTGATTCTCAAAGAGCTTACATAGCATGTACAGGATGTCATTGTTGAAAGGGACAATTTCAAAAGGAAATTAATCAGGAAGGATTACAAGAGACCGATTACAAGAGACCAATGGCAACATTAAAGGAGCTGCTGGAATATCTGGCAAGTACTGGTTATGTGACAACAATCTCTCATATTCTTTACATGCTTTGGGCTCTGGTAAAGTGTGGCTAGGTGAAAGACCTTTGTGATGATAAAAATATCTATGCTCAGGTAAGTCACCCAAAACCATGTGGCTGTTAGATTGTGATGAAGCCAAGGTCTATGTGGTGGCAGCATCATGCTATAGTGCTGCTTCTCTTTAGCTGGGCCGGGGGCTTAAGTGAAGTTAGAGGGAATGACGGATAGTTCCAAATACCAATTTATTTTGGCACTAAACCCGCAGGCTTCTGTTAGACAGGCGACGACAAAGACAAAAATGTACCTGGCACAATAACAACCCAAAGCACAAATCCAAGTCAGCAAAAGGATGGGTATAGATTACTAAAAGGGGCAAATTGTAAAGTCTTTGTCTCTTTACAAAGTTCAAGCCTCAAAGCTACTATAAGTGAATGTACGTAGGTTTTTGTGCGTGGTGAGTGATGTAAACCAGCTGAACCAGGAAATGCAAGTGTTGTACATCTCAGGAGTCCATTGAGTCATAACTGTCTCCATCCTGTCAAAATCTGACCTCACTGATGGTCAAGTGATGAAGAAAACACAAAATGAAAGAAAATGAGTGTTTTTATATACCTGGACAAAAGTTTAGCCTTTTTGTGATTATAATCTTTATTGTACTGTATTCTTTGAATTTAATGCGATAAAGATGACATCACATGTGCATGCAGACAAAAGTCAGATGTTTATCTGCGTCATAGCGTGGAATTGTAAAGAAAAGTTGGCTACACTCACCTGTCACCCACACATATACCTCAGACAGATAGTTGAGTCATGCAAAATGTTCACACAGAAATCTCAGTAAACTAGGAGCGATTCAGGAAAAAGTCTTACACGTGCTGGGAAATTTTCCAAATGTAGTTTCTGGATGATCCTGGGATGTTGCAGAGTTTCGACTTGCTCCACACTGGAGTTCACCCAAACTATCATTATTTATCATTAAAGTGTCATTGACATCAGCAAAACAAGGAAGTAAAGTTCTGAAACAAGAAATCCTGATTAGACAAAAAGGGGGGGGGGGGGGCTTCCTGACAAAGCATACAAAGTGTCTAAAATCAATATATAATGATGAGTGATATTTCCCCCTGAAGCGACCCCTTTAGATGTTTTATCATAATAAGATTGCGAGGCCACTGATAAGTCTAAAGAGGTGCTAGGTATTGGCTAAGATAGAAGGCTGTTTACTGTGTGTAATCAGCTCACACATCCTGTCAGATGCAAATGTATGTCATTATTGGACTTTCAGTCTTTTATCATCTGAGTTAATCATCGTTAAAAGAAAAACCTGTCTCATTAGAAGTTTGGTTCTTATCTTTACTGAGCTGTATTGAAGCTGAAGTAATCAAATTATTTGCTCAGATTAAAAAAAACAAACATTACATTAAAATTATTCAAATCTGGGTCATAATAAATCACAATCGTGTTCTGTTAGCCAAGGACGTGGGTCTGTACAGGGAATTTGCCTCGGTTGTTAAGCTCATTTTGCATGTATTGACATTTTAAATTGTATTATGATATTAAAAACAAGGACATGGACACCACTTGTATAAATTCATGTGTCATCAACAAAATTGGATGTATTACAATAAAACATTAATAAAAAGAAAAAATAAGAATAGTAACCAGATAAATACTGCACACACAATGACGCAAAGTAGTGTCAGTTCATCTTTTTTGTGTTTGCAATTAAGCATTCATAATTCTGATGTGTAAAGATTTTGTGATGTCTGGGTGCTAGGTATAATTGATTTAATTTTTCCAATAAATCATATAAAATTAGCTTGTAGGTTTAAAAAAAATAAATTAAAATACATTGTGTATTAATCTTCTTAATATTAAGATCTTAATCTTAATATTAGATTGAAGGCCATTTTAGACAAAAATGCTGTCGTGCTGTACAGTTTTTTATATATCTAATAATGAAATATCTTAGTAGGTAGGTTTGCGTGCATTTTTTTCACACTGCAGTGTGTAGCGGATACATAATCTAAAATTAATGGTAATAATCCTGTCTTTGCCTAAAAGTGCTGCTGGTTAACAATGAAAAAAAGTTTACTTGTTGATGTAAGGTTTCTGTCAGAAGACGTTTAGTTAACATTTATGGGGAGAGTCACGATGGTCAGCACCGTGACAAATCAGAACAAAAAGTTTCCCTCTTACTCAACTCAACAAGAGAAGCAATGAAAAGAGGCTGGTGAGAAAAGAATTGGTTGCTGCTATAACATAAGCAATAACAGGAACTAACCGGTGCCATTAAATGTGACTAATCAGCATGACATCATTGTAAGCAATTTTTGTAACACATACTGTAATTTCTTAGGTGCGTTGACCTGCATTTGAATTGTTTTCATCCTAAAATACCAAGTGATCATCAGATTTTGAAAAAAATCATCAAGGAATAAAACCATGGGTTTATTAAACATAGGTTTTGTTTAGAGTATGTTTAAAACTTGACCAAAAATTATTTTAGTACGTTTATAATATAATATTTCTGTCAATTATGTATACTTATGGAAAGTGTATAAACACTAATGTGCTTGTCATTATACATTTGATCTTCATAGAGAGTATTAATTTCCTGTTTTTTCTTTGCTTTTTTTTTTTTACACAAAGTATCTGCGTATTTGCCTTTTAGAATATTCATAAATATTTCAGAGTGAGTCACCAGCCTAAACACACACACACTGAAGCAAGGATCAGTAGAGAGCTGATCAACGGAGTCGTGTGGTATTCCCCAGTGTTATTCCAGACTCAGCGGGGGTAAACCAGGGTGCTAACTTCACACCTTCGTCTCTTTTACTGGCGCACATGGGACAGAACTCTTGCATCAGGTGTGCGAGAAAGAACCTTTGGTGCCGAAGTTCTCACGGCACAAAAACACACACATGCAGACAGTGTGTATGCCTTATAAGGGCTTTCTTTGAAGAGAAATTCAAAAGGCTGTCAGTTATTTATTTGATTTCAATAGATGCAGGAGTTGATTTAATCACTAGAATTAAGTCTATATCAATTATGCATGGATATTGTAAGTTCAAAGCTAAGAATTTATATGAGACGTGTAAAAAAAATTGTAAGCAAAAATGCATTGTCAGAATTATAGTGTGTACTATTTGATTTTGCGTGAGATATGAAAGATAATAGATAATAATTTCCTCCCCACCCAAAAAAATTTCCATCCTCTTTCTAGAGAAAGACTGTAGGAAAAAAAAATCTCTTTCTCGTTTCAGAAATGTAGCTCGTGTTCTAACATGAAAAAAAAACAAAAAATAAAAAAGCAGGATAAGTATGGGCTAATATGAAACCAAAACGTCAAAACCAAAGCTGTTTCCAAACACCCACAGCATGTATCAGCTAGTACATGGTTTTTAATCGACATGTGATTAACCGAAACCTTCAAGGTTTTGCTCTGTCATAGACAAAGGTATGATACAGCAGATACATGCATTTCATACAGCAAAAATAAATCACGACTCATCCTAACTAGAAGATTTTTAAAAAGGCCACGCTTAGTGAATGACGATCCCGGCTGAGGTGGCACAGAGCCCACTGCAGAAATTCCCTTGAACATTCAGTGAGTGGAGCTCCTGATCCTTGAAAATCAATAGATAACTTGTTGCCAGTTTGCAGAAGACATGCATCTGTCTGTGGGAACTGTACACATAATCATCAATAATCAAAACTGAGAAAACTTTCTACCTTGAAGGTATCCAAGTCTTAGTGGAATACTGGGATACGTTCATTTGTTCTTCTAAGCAGCAGTTCTGTTATTCTTCATAATCAAAAATCCCAGTTTGACCTGAACGCTTCTTGTAGCAACTAATTCCTAATTCCTATTTTTATATAAATTTCTAATAAGAGTGTAACACAATGCTGCTATCTCTGTCTGGATATGTTTTAGTGCTACAAAGGTACATACACATATAGGCCCCAGTGGCGTTAACTAGTTTCCTCAAACGGCCAAGGAACTCATTAATGTTGCTGAGAACCTCCTAAATCCAGTGTGCGAGGCTTTGTCTTGTACACCTCCTCCTTTTTCGTAGCTCCACAGGAACAACCTGATGGATCTAGTCTTCTTGGAGGCCGTTCATGAGGTCTGCATTGTCCCAGCCAACGTCCTAGAAAATGCTGGTATAACCACGCACACACAGTATAAGTTAAACGGGGTGGTGCTCCAGTCATACTACAAGTTCTATAGCCATTAAATATTTAGATTTTTTTCCCTAAAAAATTTAGTTGGCTATATTTCCCATATATACATATTAGACTAATTTAAACCACCCAGACCAGGCAGTTACTAGGGCTGCTGTAAATGCATTGTAAAGTGCCTGTGGTCTTAGTTCTGCAGGCTTCAAACAGTTTCCGACTCTTTGTGCATATCTGCATTAAGGTAAAAAACTTCCCCAGAAATCCCAGTCCTTATACGAGTCTCAGCAGACATTCTTTATGGTAGACTTTTATGGTAGGCTTTCTTAAAAGGATCATGCTTGTATGCGTTTGTTCGAGAAAGTTAATACTTGCTTTTATTCCATCTTTTCTAGACTATGTAATAATAACTTGTAGACAAGTTTTAAGACATGTGCTAAATAGTAGATGTTTAAGGGTCAATTGGAAAAATTGTGCTCACTTAGGCCATGCTAAATATCTAAGCCTGTGGTCGTCTGTCCAGGTTGTAAAGTCATCAAAGTCCCTCAAATCAGCGCACTCTGTGAGACTGCTATCTATTAGACGTGCTTAGAGGCATATTGGTGGACCCGGTGTCTCCTATCCCACTTTATACACATACACCCAGCCCTACAACCAGCACCAACAGGACGACCCCCTGCTCTCCACACGTGAGCAGCTTTTGCAGAGTGAAGACCCGTGTTATTCCTGTTAGACATACTGTCTAATAGTCAGAGAGTATAAGCTCACAGGTGTTGTGTGCTGTGTAACCGAAGTCCTGGAGGGTAAAATGAGAATGCTCAGCTGTCTGCATGGATCAGTCAGAGAGCAAGAGGACATATTGATACTGTAGAGCACTAAACCATTCCTGCAGATGGCTAATGCAGCCTTGGCCAACACAATACAGTATATTCAAACTAACATATCCTAACTAACATCCTTCAACTATTACTATATCATTAAAAAGTGAAATCTGTCAATTCAGTTATCTTTGTCAGTCGTATCAGTTGCAGGTCTAGCAGCATGAGCTAAAAAAAGAAACAAAACAAAAGGGCTCTGAAAGTAGAAAAAGGTATGCTTTGCTTTCTTGCATTTTAAATTAAATATATATATATTTTTTAACGAACATGCCTATAAATAATATAATATTTAGAACAAAAATATTTATTTTTATTATTAATATAACTTCTTTTTTGTTTATAACCTGTTAACGACAACTATAATAATCATGGTAATAATAATGAGTATATATAAATCATATAATAATTGTATTTTATTATTATTAAAATTATCAGGATATAAACAAAAATATGACAAACATGAGTATAAAAAATAAGTTAACACTACATTTGAAAAGAGCTTTATTTTTTGTGTACAGTAGTATATTGCTCCATCTTGCAGTAGTGCAAAAAATAATTACTAATTAAGTTTCCTTCATAAATATAACAAAACATTATAAATAAACAACCACAACACGTTAAAACAAAATAAACTGAACAAGCCATGTTTACATACACATTGCACATTTGAATATGGATATCTGGTTATGTACATAGTCAGATTGTTTTTTTTTTTGTTTGTTTGTTTTGTTTGTTTGTTTTTCTGGGTTGGTTATCCCTGGAAAAAAGTTCTGCTCCACGAGCAGGACACTGTCTCTGCCACGGAAAGAGACAAAAAGCCTCTGTACACTGACTTAACACTCACAGTCCCTGCATATAAGCTTCTTCTGACCTAGCATGGGTTTGTTCAAGAACAAAAAATACTTCCAAAAAGGAAAAAAGGTTGTAACTTCTTAGAAGTTATGCTACATTTTTTTTTTCAGTCAAAGTGTATGTGACGATGAGTAAGGGTTTTGTAATCCTGCGTCCTCTAAATTCATATCTCAAAATCCTCCAAATCTGTGTCCTCGTCTGCAATAGGACACATTGGTAGTTGTTTATACCCATGACTTCTCAGCAGCACATTCACACACTCTAACCAGATCTAACCAAATGGTGCAAAAAGCAGTGAATGCAATATATACACAAGTAAATCTTACACAAGTGAAGGAAGCAGGATAAAGTATCCATAATCGTCATTCTGATGCATGAAAATCAACGTGAGGTAAAGTGAGGTTGCTGTAGGTCACATCCACTTTCAGTATGGCTATACCCTTTATCAGAGAGGCCTATGACTACAACATTTTCCTTTGTTCTAGTATGACTGCTGAGTCATACAGTAATTTCTCAAGGCTTCGTATACATTGCTGTGAACTCAATATATTTACTACACTAAAAAAAAACTGACATTCTCAACTAAGCACATCTACCATCTCTGATATATAAATATCAGACATTATTTTTCCCAAAGTGGCCCTTCTGCATAAAACATCTCTGAATTAGTGCCATTTGTCTATATATTACATTAAGTATAATAAATTATATAAATAAGAAAATATATTCAACATGTACGTAATTCTCTGGTCAATATTTCGAGTATGTGTAGATCATTAATATCCAGCACTGTATGAAGTGTCTCTTGTGCATACATGCACAATGGTGAAATGTGGTGGCGTTGCACATCACTGCCACCTAGTGTGGCACAGCAGCACTACAATGTTTTTTTTTTTTCTGCCAAGACCAAATTTCGGTAAACATGCATGGCAGAACCAAAGAACTACATTCCTATGTGAACTCTTTCATTTCTATATATTATTGCAATATCATTATTTTTCCCCCCTAAAAGAACAAATAGATATATTACAGTATACACTTATCATATACACATGACTTCAAAACGGCAGAGGGACTCTGCACTTTCAAGCATTTGGGTGAACAGTACGGGGTAAGGAAGGCAGATCTGTATGGGCTTCACTTTTCATATTTTACTCAACCCGTTATATCTCTCTTCATCTGTGCTATGGTCCATGGACTGCTTCTCTCCCACAAGTGCTCACACTGAGCAGTTGCGCCTCTTGGCCACGCAGGGCAGGCCGCTGGAGCTCAGTCGGGTCTTCACCCTTTGTCAAAGGCTGGTGGAGGAGACAGAGAGTGTGGGCGAGGAGGGTGGAGGGAAGTTGAGCAGCTCCAGAACAGCCACTCCAACACTGCTGCGGCGTGTAAACATGCATGACGCCGCCACCCACTTGTTGCTGCGAGGGTTGTACTTCTCAATGGAGTTCAGGCTGGAGCTGCCATCATTTCCCCCAACTGCGTAAAGCCAGCTGTCCATGGCCACCAGGTCATGAGTGCTCCTGTGGAGTATGAGAATATTTACAACCTTCACATTAGCTCATACCTTCAAATAGCTCTGTATGCACCAAAAACCCTTACCAGGATACAGTAGCAACTGAAGATGAATGCATCTTCATCTAAAAGTATAAGCATTAGTGTAAAATAATGAGGACGGCACTGAGACTGACAGGATACAGCAACCCTTGAGCAGATAGGGCTAAGGTCCTTGCTCAGCAGTGGACCACCTTTCAATCAGTGTCCCAGAGCCTTAACCATTTGAGCCATCAATACTCCAGACTGAGCCTCAAGCTCAGTGCTTAAATGTGTGAAGAAAATTTTTGCTTTATTTCAACTACCTTTTTTAGTTCCTACTTTAGAGTGCCATGGAATTTTGTGGCTTGGGAAATAGTGAGGTTGGGATTTCGAATTGATCATTTTGATTAACCCTTGCTTAACTAAAAAGTGTCATGACCAGCAGATATTTTCCATGCTTTGATTTCCACGCAGAAATATTAGAGTTGTGTTCTGAAAAGGGTTAGAAACAGCTAGAAGAAAAGTAAAAGCTAGAATAACTAAAATTGTGCTTTGTGCAGCTGGTTTTAAAAACATTAATCTTAGCGATACAATAAAGAACACAAAGTCAGCCTTTCTTTATATTTGCTTTGTTAGCTACTTTCATGTTGGACACATCGTTTGTGCAGTTTGAGTAAGTGCAAATGCAAATAAGGAGCTTGTCCAAGAGGTGTGTAGTTCTTGTTCAGGAGAGTTATGCAAGCCATGAAAGTTTAGAAAGTTTGTGAAAAGAAACCTTTTGCTACTTGTGTTTTGGTGACAGCAACAAAAAACAAGCAATCAAACAACCCCGATGATCAAATTAGCCACTGATTAAATAATGATTTCATTGGCTGTTATCCCATTAGCTGCTATAGTTCAGTATGACCTCTGTGACCATACAGTGTCACCCAATTATTTCTTAAATTCAAGTCATTTTTAAAGGAGCACGAAACCCAGAGTATAAAATAGCCCCAGCACACATTTGCTATTTCTTACCTGCGGATGTTCATCGGGGCCACTCCTTCCCATGTGTTGGTTTTGGGGTTGTATCGTTCCACTGAGTTCAGGCAGCTGGTTCCATCGTTGCCTCCTGCAACATAAAGCATTCCCTCCAGTACAGCAACGCCAGCACTGCTCCTCCGGCTTAGCATGTTGGCTATGGCAGTCCACGCATTAGTCTAAGGAAAGAAAAATAACATAGCAATGATTATAGTTTTGGTGCTTTACAGTTCATTGCCTGTGAGGTGAAGGGCAACAAATATACTTATAGGTCATCATTCCCAAACCATTAAGTAAAACTGTTTGATGTTTGACCAGTGAAGATCAGTGAAGGTTCCAGCTAGAGGTAGACCCCAATATCTGGGTCAGAAGCTATTACATACAAGAAATGTTTATAATTACATGACTATGGTTTAGAACTATTTAGAAAACAAAGTCACAAAAGTCATACAATTTTTGTAATCATAGCAGAAGAGCTTCTACAATTTTATAAAGTTTTTGCAGGAAACAAAATGAAGTACCTGTGGATCATATTTCTCTACTGTGGCTAGGTGCGAGGAGCTATCATATCCACCCACTGCATATAGGCTGCCGTCTGAAAAAGAGTTGGTTATTGTTATTTTAAATGGAGTTAATTAGGTAGCACTGCTTTAAACACTAGCAGCCACTTCTGGAGAAAGTAAAACTTGAAAAACTTATAAATTACAGGTCTTGTCTTGCCAAGTTAATCCTATTTTGTTGGAACCCACTGATGAATGTGCGTTTTGGCATTTGCTACCATAGGCATTAAACTGTTCTGTGGTAGATTACGCAAAGAAACTTCCAAGGAAAAGCTCACCCAGTGTAGCTACTCTCACATATCTTCTCCTGGTACTCATGGCAGCAATAGAGGTCCAAGTGCCAGTTAGGGGGTCATACCTCTCTGCACTAAAAGATAAAAGGGCAAAGGAAGCAAGAGCTTTTAATGTTATTAAAATGTAGGTAATACATACAGCAAATGAAGAATAAATAAATAAATGATTAATTTAAAGCACTGGTGCACCTTATGACACTCGCCCATCAAACACATATAGTATATGTTTCTTCATTCTGTTCCTAATTTAGACCTGCTTTGTTTGTTATAATAATCTTCACTGTTCAGGAAAGGATTTCCACTAGATTGTAAAACATGGCTGTACATATTTGTCCATTCATTATAAATATTTGTCCAGTCCCAGGTGGCATTCCAGTTCATCCCAGTGATGTTCAGTGGGGCTGCGGTCATGGCTCTGTGCAGGCTATTCAAATACTTCAACTCAAACCTTAACACACCACCAATGTTTTGGCCAAATAGTGGACATTAAGATCAAAAGTGGAAGATGATTGCTTATGTGCTGCCGAATAGCATTTATTTTAAAACCTTAAATGTCACCCAAAGTATTTCATATCCTTGTTCAGCAGAAAATTAACTCACTACAGAATATTAAACTATGTGGGGATAGTGGAGAGGCCTGGTCATGAGCAAATACACTGTTTAAAAAAAATAAATAAATAAGGCACACTAAGATTTCATTCAGTCACCTTTGCTTTGATTACAGCACACAATGTGGTGTATAGTTCATGCGAAAACATGATTTCTCATGCTCCCAGAACCACGCTTTCATAATTCCTAGAATATGCCTGTGCCATCAGGGAAAAACGTCCAGTGATGTGACAACCTGGTCTTTCAATACATTCAGGTCATTGTATGACTTCATATTACTTCTGCGTAACATTGTTGAGCCTAGACCTGACCAACTGAAGCAACCCCAGATCGTAAAACTGACTGCAAGAGCTTATAAAGTGGACACTATGCATGATGGGTGTATCACCTCATGCACTTCCCTTCTCACCATGATGCGCACTCTGGAATAGGGTCAGTTAGAACTCATCATACCATATACTGTAACCTTTTTCCGTTCATCCAAAGTCTTTCTGCTCTCTAACAAGCAGAGAGCAGCTGTGTGCTCTTGGCACACAGTTGTTTAATCCCAATCCTGTGAGTTTCCTCTCATTGTGTGCATATGGAAATGTTCTTACCTTAACTATTAAGGTAATAGTAGCTACTGTAGCTATGGTCTTACTGCTGATTTTTATACCATGCAAACTCAGAAAGTGTTTAAGTGATCTCCATTCATGGTTTATCTATTACAAAGTTGACAGTTCAGCACTAACCTTCCAGATTTTGATGATGTGTTGAAGGATGTTCCAGCAATTTTAAATCTGATGCAGCCCAATAATTTGACCATTCTGAAATTGTGACTTTTTTTAAGCCAAGCAGTGTATGTCTTTTATTGTATTTATGTTAAAGCTCTGTCAAACTTTTAATAGCATTTAATTTCATAAAAATTACTATTAAAATATTATTGATAAACAAAGAAAAGAAAAAAAATTCTAGATTAAAATACCTTTATTATACTGTATCATTTTAAGAAAGAAAGAATTGACCTCTGTGTGGGGTGGTGGTATCATTTGTGGGAATGTATAGTTGTTGGTGATTTTAGATGATATTCATAATGTATTAACGTTCTTGGAACTAAGGTTTATTTATGTAGTTTTTACGTCTTGATGATACCTTACCTGTTTAGACAGGATGCACCATCATAGCCTCCAGCTGCGTAGAGCAGTCCATGAAGCACTGCCACACCCAGACAGCTCCTCCTGGTTCCCATAGATACTTCTGGTTGCCAGCCATTGGTCACAGGGTCATATGACTCAACAGTTGCTAAGTCAGATGTGCCGTCATAACTGACGTCAAGAAATCAGTGGTTAAATTCAGAAGAATTGATATCAAAGAGCGGGAACCAGAGAATGAATGAGTGACTTATTAATCACCAATTTTTAAAAAACCTTTTAAAATATAAAAGATGAGCTAAGACAAGCTCAGCTGAATACCCGCCAAGAATAATATAGAAAATAACGGAGAGTTTTTTTTTTTTTTTTTTACCCGCCTACAGCATACAGCTTGTTCCCAATAGCAGCAACTCCGACTCTGGCCCGTCGTGTAGACATTGATGCCACCATGTGCCAGCGGTCTGTCCTAGTGTCATAAGCTTCACAGTCTCCATGTATAGCAAAAAGACTGCCGCCACCTGAGGGAGATCACAACAGGTTGCTTAATTGACATCAGCTAGAAGCTGGCTTCATGTAAACCAGAAATGTATCCTGATGTACTGACCCACAGCAAAAAGCACAGGGCTGGCACCCTCGCATCGCCGGGGCCGAGTGCGACAGTTACTCAGCACGCCTCTCTGCTCAGGCATCAGGTGATACTTTAGCGCCTCTATCAACAGATCTTTACACTCCGAGTGGTGGCGGACGAGCAGCTCCGTGTCCACATTACTCATCAGGAAGTCTCGTGTAAGTAATGGCAGTCGTACACACTTCATCAGCTGAGGGGAGAATGTTGCCCAGTGTGTGAAAATGAAGCAGGTAGGATCAGTGACGGGGAGCCAGAGTAAAAATGAGTAAAAGGTTACAGGTTTTCCAAAATATATTATTAATTGTAATATACACTCACCTAAAGGATTATTAGGAACAGCTGTTCAATTTCTCATTAATGCAATTATCTAATCAACCAATCACATGGCAGTTGCTTCAGTGCATTTGGTGGTGTGGTCCTGGTCAAGACAATATCCTGAACTCCAAACTGAATGTCAGAATGGGAAAGAAAGGTGATTTAAGCCATTTTGAGCGTGGCATGGTTGTTGGTGCCAGACAGGCTGGTCTGAGTATTTCATCTGCTCAGTTACTGGGATTTTCACGCACAACCATTTCTAGGGTTTACAAAGAATGGTGTGAAAAGGGAACATCCAGTATGCGGCAGTCCTGTGGGCGAAAATGCCTTGTTGATGCTAGAGGTCAGCGGAGAATGGGCCGACTGATTCAAGCTGATAGAAGAGCAACTTTGACTGAAATAACCACTCGTTACAACCGAGGTATGTAGCAAAGCATTTGTGAAGCCACAACACGCACAACCTTGAGGCGGATGGGCTACAACTGCAGAAGACCCCACCGGTACCACTCATCTCCACTACAAATACGAAAATTTTAAATGTCATCGTTTAAATGCCACGGCCTACCTGAGCATTGTTTCTGACCATGTCCATCCCTTTATGACCACCATGTATCCATCCTCTGATGGCTACTTCCAGCAGGATAATGCACCATGTCACAAAGCTCGAATCATTTCAAGTTGGTTTCTTGAACATGACAATGAGTTCACTGTACTAAAATGGCCCCCACAGTCACCAGATCTCAACCCAATAGAGCATCTTTGGGATGTGGTGGAACGGGAGCTTCGTGCCCTGGATGTGCATCCCACAAATCTCCATCAACTGCAAGATGCTATCCTATCAATATGGGCCAATGTTTCTAAAGAATGCTTTTAGCACCTTGTTGAATCAATACCACATAGAATTAAGGCAGTTCTGAAGGCGAAAGGGGGTCAAACACCGTATTAGTATGATGTTCCTAATAATCCTTTAGGTGAGTGTATATTGTGCTGTATACATATATATTATACTTGACCAACAGGAATAGACTCACTCTAGGTACATGTTGTCTCCGCCCATCGATATCGTGCTTGACCCAGTTTAACACAGCCCTGTACACTTCCTCTTCTGATGGAACATTTAAATTGTCACTTGAGATAAGGTCCAGCACCTGTCACACATAGAACACAGGAGCATAATTATCAGCTCATCCCATTTTACATGGGAAAATGCAATAATTTAACTTCTTTCAAAATACATGGCAAACACATCTCTATAACTGCTTACTTTTTTTTTCAGGTAAACATTTATTTAATATTTTTAACAGCAAATTCTACACAATGTACATTGAGCTATTAAGCCTATAGTGTCTTTCCCTCTAGCTGTGTATATCCACTGGAGAAAAACAGGAAAATATGAAATGTAATCAATGTAATAATCTAATCAGTGTTGTTTTACCATACCTGTATTTTCCTTCATGAGCAGACGCTTAAAAAGACACTTTTTTAAAGAATTTTGTGCTTTTTTCAAACGGGAATGTAATACACCTTTAAAAGCAATCCACACCACACCACATTTATTGTTATTGTACTGTATGTTATATTTGAAGTCCACTCTGATGACAGTGGGCACATCCATGATTCCTGAATCCAGCTGAATCCTGGTCATAAATGCATACTGGTATTTTTGTGCATGTTTCCAATAATCTATACTCTCACTGAGCACTTTATTATGAACACCTAAGAACCTGTATATTCATGCAATTTTCTAATCAACACAAAGCATAGAATCGCACAGACAGGGCACAGGCTTCGGGGAACGTTCATGACAACGATCAAAGTAGGTAAAATATTTGAGTGCTGTGATTTTGACTGATTGTTGGTGCCAGATGTGCTGGTTTGGGTATTTTTACTCGACTGCTGATGTCCTGGGATTTTCACAAATAATGTTCTCTAGTGTTTTAACAGAATGGTGCAATAAATAAATAAATAAAAAAACGTCCAGTGAGTGACAGTTCTGTTGATGAAAACAAAGTGGCAGTTCTGTGAATGGAAAATGGCAGTCTGGGCATTTGAGTTGACAGAAAGCCTACAGTAACTCAGATAATCACCCTACAAGTGAACATAAAAAAAAAAAGTATTTTAGAAAGCACAACATATCAAACCTTGAGGCAATGTGTTACAACAGCAGGACCATATCAGACACACTTCTGTCAGACAAGAACTCAAACCTGAGGCTGCAGTGGGCACAGGCTTTTCAAAACTGGACAGTTAAAAATGTAGCCTGGTGTAATGAAGCTTGGTTCCTGCTGAGGCATAGACATGGTCATAATTTGCCACCAACAGCAAACCTGGTAGAGGTGATGTAATGGCGTGAGGAATGTTTTCTTGGTGCACTTTGGACTGTTCTTACCAATCAATCATTGCCTGAAACACCCTATTTGTGCATCACTGCTGACTATGTTCTCCATCGCCACAATTTATCCATCTTATAATGACTACTTCTCGTATGATAATTTACCATGTCACAAAGCAAAACTCAGTCTCAAACTGGTTTTATCAACATGACAACAGTGTTCTTCCATGGCATTCCCAGTCACTGGGTCCGAATGCAATAGAACACCTTTGGGATGTGGTAGAACGGGAGATTCATAGCATGAAAATGCACCTGCAGTCACTGTAAATCAACACGACCCACAATTTCAAAGGAATGTATCCAACATCTTGTGAACTCCATGCCATGAAGGACTGAGGCTGTTTTGAGAATAAAAAGTAAACCCTATCTAATATTGTTAAAGTGTTGCCAATAAACTGCTCATTGAGTGTATGTCTGTTGGTCTAGGCAAAACAATCATGGGTCTCAGCCTTAAATCTTGGCACATGTCATAGGGGAATGGGTGCAGGGATAAATTGCATACAGCTCTGTGAAAAACACACAGAGAACACAGAGAGAGTGAAAGAAACTGAGCAGCGCAGCCCGCCCTTTTCACCAGCTACTGTCAGTCATGGAACACCACCGATGCCTGAAAAGTGATTTTTGCACAGAATTTAAAGAAATCAGCCTTTGAGGGTGACAGTGACAGACTTCAACTAAACAAAAGAACCAGTAGTCAGATTATTTAAAAAAGAGAGAGGGAGAGGATTATGAATAGGCAAACACTGCAGAATAAAAAAATGAAAGGAACAGGAAGATATTTTGAGATAGTGAAGAAAAGATTTTATGACACCTGAAAGAATAAGGATGCTGACAGCATTGAATTTGCATCTAGGCTTATAAGTATTACACAGCTCATTGATAACTGAGGGAGATCTGAGATTCTCATTTGTATAATTACATGTCATTGCTCACTTCCTTTCCTCCTTCTGGGGAGATGAAAGGGAGCTGTACAGCTAATGTATGTATTTGTCTTTCTTGCTCACTGAAGCTTCTCTTTAGTCAGTACTTTAAAGTCAGTCTATTTCTATTTAATTATTGAGGTTATGTCTTTGCTAATTAGTGTTTGTTTTTCTTTATTATATTATCATAATGTATTTAGATATTCTTATCTGGTTGCAGAATTTATACTACATATTTGCAGCTCATCCAACAATAACAAGGAAGCCTGTGTTTCCTCTTTTGGAGAGCCTCCTCTCTCCTGAATCCCCTTCAGTCTATTTAAAGAACTGATGCATCCTTAATGAGGGCACACATCAATTGATTTCAGGGTCATGGGCTGAAAAGATGTAGGAACACAGGGGCTTTCAAGCTTTTATGGCATTTTTCCAGGTAAGTCTGAGTTAGCCTGTTACAGCAGATCACTGTAATTTCCTTGTAATTTGGAGTTAACTTGCCATGTGCACAACATGTCAATGACAACTATAAGCAAGATTCTTGTTGCAGCTGAGGTACTCTACAGCTGTCCAATAAAAAAAATGGACATCAAAAAATGGGAGGGGTTTAGTACCATATACACTATATATATATAAAAAACTTTGCAGAATATATTAGAATTTGTGTATATGTTGCTTATGCCTAGTAGAGAATATTTCCAGTCGCTGGATGTGAACAAGAGTGCAAAAGTAGTAGTTGTGTCCAGTTCTGGTGTTGGACCATCCTCCATAGAAATAGGCGAACATAAACATATAAAGTGCTAGTCCAGGGTAGCTGTTATCTGGCACAGCTTTAATGCCAGATGCCCTTCCTAAACAACCCTCCCCATATATACAGGCTCAGGACTGGACCCAGGAGTGCATTGACTGGTTTGGTTGGTTTCCTGACAGAGAATCAAACCTGAGCCATGGACATAGAAGCATCATATTCTAGCCACTAGTCTACCAATTAATCATACAAAGTTATTGTATTTAAACATAATTAGTAATACGTTTTCTAATTATTATGGCTTTAGAGCTTTCTGCTCTGGAACATCCACTGACAAAACATATTTCTTAAAATGAAGGATTTCTGTACTTTTCTCAGTTCCTCTTTTAAAATACACAATGATATTATGCTTTTACATTACATGTACAAAATGTGAATGAGGAATGTCAGGTCATCTTCCCATTCAGTTGGTTCATGCCGAGGAAAGAAACTGAATGTCAAGCAAACATCAAACGTCATTTCAACTTTATTGCTGTGAGTCGAAGCCTGTAGTTAGAATTAACTTCAAGATAGCAAGTTTGCTTAGGGAGAGATGTAACTTTATTCTGTATTGATTGAACATTGTCTATGTAAGCCGGATCTCCATGAGACTACATACTTAATTTTTACATGAACTATAAAATATAGCAATCACATTCAGCTCTAATCCCCCCTCCCCCTCCCAAAAAAAAGGAAGTGCCACCTCGTGGTGTTGTTTGGTATTACCATGTAACTGCACTACTAAACTTCTGACTGTTCAGTATATTGGGCAGTATTAGATTTAAAAATAATAATAATAATAATAATAATAATAATAATAATAATAATAATAATAAAAAATAGAGAGAAAATGAACTAGCTGCACATCTATGCTTCAAAATAAAGGTTCTGTTACGCTTTGGTCAAATTTCCTTGAATAGTTTCAGAGGAGTTTGACAAAGTTTGATGACGATGGATGCTGATCCAAGACGATAGATAGTGATCCGTATTTGTGACTTAAGCTTCACCGGGCCAGCGACACAGAAATATCTTTTAAGATTATGTTTCTCCTTATTTAAATAAGGTTGATTGCATAATAAGGTTGATAGTCATATTTGTGTTTATTCAGTAAAAAAAAGTAGTAACCAAATACTGGAAGGAAACTGCTACTACATGTTAACTCTAGGACCAAGTTGCTGCTGCTGAATTCCTGAACAAAATCATCACTCTATTCTCACCTGTTTGAGCGGCAGCAGCATGAACTCCTCTGTCTTAGACACCTCCACAAAGTGCTGCAGGACATACTTGTGGGCAGACTTAAGCAGGTCACTGCAGGAATGCGTATCAGCAAAGCCACGGATGCCCAGGCAGTTTGAGGGGTCCAGCTGACTGAGAAGGAACTTGCAGCAGGCGTCTCTTACTCCATTCAGCTGCAGGAGGCTAGCCGCCGGAAGCAGAGTCTTCACACATCAACACACAATCAAGATGCACAAAGTTTAGCTATTGTCAAGATATACCATACATTACATGCATTTTTCTGTATCATCATAGGGCTGGGTTAACTAAAGCCCTGTCCAGATATGGTACAAAAATCTAAATCCAATCAAAAGTAGACAGAAGTCAAGAACAGTAATTCACATGTTACATTTTGTGTATCACCTTAAAATAATTATTTAAAAATGTATTATATTTAGCCATGGTACATCATTTTCTAATTCAGCTTGTTATAAGCTTGTTATATTACTCACATTCATAATTTACAGACAATAAATGCTTTTTCTTAATCATGTAATATTAATGATATAATGTATATACTGTACATGTAGCAGAATCAACAAAAGTTGATTTTGACTATTTACTTTGAACTAACAAAAGAGAGAGAAGCAAGGCAATGTAAGTTGTAGACTCATATTTAATCAATGCCTAGCAGGAGTGAGACAACAATGTGGCTACGAAGCTCAAAAGTATTTCAATTCCGCAGGAAAGCCGTGAACAGGGCAACAATGGCAAGGTATTCAGAAGTTGTCGCGACATGTCACAGTTCACACTTCTCAATTAAATGCAGCATGTGACACGTTAAACCTCATTCACACCTGTGAACAACACCATCCACATGTAATCAATTCGCCTGAGTTGTATACAGATACAAAGAATGATTTTGTCCCAAAAGCCAGGAATGTCAGTTCAATTTAGGACAAATCAATTATTCGTCCAGACGCTTTGATGTGATTACTTGGAAAAGTGCAGAAGTCTGCGTCTGCATTTTTACAAAAGATAAAGGTAATGAGTAACATTTACTAACACATGCATGTAATAAAAAATGGAAAAAGATACGGATTAGGATTAGGCAATATTAACACCAAAACCATCGCCTAATTATAATATTCCTGAGATCCCAGGCATCAACAATATTGATTTATACTATACACATTTTTATAACTTCTTCATTCAAACTCCTTATCCTTGGTAATTAATTTATTTTTTGTAGACATTGGAAATAAATAGTGGTTTGTAAAGGTTGTTAATAAGTCACTCAGGAAACCAATTGATGTTTACAGACTTCAAGCATAGTACAGTGATGAGACACTTAGCTGCAGCAAAAAATTGTAATAAGTAAATTTTTTCAAGAAGGCTGTACAAGCCGAGATGGCTCGTAGCGTACTGCAGTCGTTCCTGTAAACATTCCACAAGTGGAGAACTTGTAGCAAACTCATGGAAAAAAACGCATCTGTGTGTGGGAACTGTACACACAATCATTCATAAACGCTCTTTGCACATTATAGGGACTCGTCTTGGAGTTATTGCTACACCACACAAAGTCCTGACCTCGCTGACCATTTCACGTTTGGGCAATTAAACGAATCCAGAGGTCAGCGGTTCAGACATGAAGCAGGTAGTCCAATCATGGCTTCTGTGAACTGAGAAAACTTTTTCCCTTGATGGTATCCAAGCTCTAGTGAAACACTGGGATAAGTGCAATAGTGTTATACAAAGAAATGAAGGGAGTTTTTACCTTCATAAATGTGTTCTGTTATTCTGCATTTTCAGACATCAAAAGTCCCAGTTTGATCTCAACACCCCTCATATTTTATCCTAAGAGTTTCCATACATCATAGTATTTGATGACATTGCCTTTTAAGTGCTTAAATCAAATCAAATACTTCCCATAGTCTTCCACAAGCCTGTCTCATCACAGAATTGTTGTACATTTATCCTGACAGAACTAGTATAACCCAGTCAGTTTTCTGAGCCTCCTCAAACTCTTTACTTGTGGACTGAACTGTTTTCAGTTCATCTTTAAACTATGCTGTTACAGATTTGGAGATGCTTAAGATCATGGTCCTACTGGAAGACTGGGCTGTGACCACATTTGAACTTTATTGTTTTCTCCGAGTTAAGATGAACATTGAAGAACACTGTTCATCGATTGGAGTAAATTTGTGCCTCTTTCCTAAACAATGCAGTGGCTTCTTTTATATTTCCAGACTACTGTTTGTACAGATGCTTGTGGTACCTCACACTCAAAATTTTCTTTATTAACTTTATTATTATTTAATCCAGCTGACACCTGATAGTCACAATACTCTCAGAATAAAGTGTCCTTACATTGTATTTAGTGGATTGCAAAAGTCTGACAGCACTAGTAAAAATGCTTCTACATTGAATTATTTTTTTTTAATTTAACAGGTTTGATTATAAATAATATTGCTGACAAATCCTTTAATGAAAAGTAAAATTTTAGCATGGATTTCAGAGTTTTTTGCTTACACCACAAGTTTGTTCAGAAATCAATGACCCATTTTAGATCAAAACCATCAATGTAATCTGAACACAGGCTTTTACAGAGGATGGGGCTTGAGAAAAATCTCAAATTTCCTTACATTTAAACAGGGCCATAAATAGGGCAGAATCCTGAATATTATATATCAAATATATTACACATGTACTGTCTTTGTTTAAAATATTTTGGAGATTTCTGTTTTAATTAAAAAAAAAATCCCAGATTTTTTAACATGGTCTCAGACTTTTGGACCCCAGATTTACATGATGCAAACTTCTTGTTGTAAAAACTCTCTCATGTATTATGCTATGATACGTCTGCCACAACAAACACCCATAGGTTATACCTGCACATTGCCTTCTCCAACTACGATCTCAGCAGTGTAGGCATACTGCACCAATTGCTCCAGTGCTTGCGGATCAATGTCATGCAGTGTCACATGGGTCTGCCGGCTCTCCGACATCTCATCTGCGCGCACACACACACAATTTCATATAGTAGTTTTGACATAAAAGAAAGGTCATGGTGACAGGGGGTTGGAAAGCATGCTGATAATAAAGGCTGACATTTAAGTTAAAGTAAGTAACCTGAGCAAAACAAGGTGTGCGCATTAAAACAGGCTACCCAGTCAAAAGCCATATTTATCCACATTTAAGTTGTAAGAAGGTGAAACATGAAGCGATTCAAGAGTAAGTTGTAACAAATTTAGCACGCACTCAAAAATCAACAGTATTAGTCAACATATGGAGTTGGTCCAAGTTATTTTAAATAGTTCTTAGTTATTTAATCTTTTTTTGCATTTAAAAAGATTAAATACTTTGTGCGATCACCTACTAGTAAACATGGCGTGGAAGTAGGGGCTGCAGGATGCCAAGACCACTTTGTGGGCCTTAATCTCCTTGTTGGCCACATGCAGCACAATGTCACAGAGCAGGCCACGTTGCCGCATCCTGTTCATGGACACGAAGGAGTCGTGGTAGTGGCGTTTGGAGTTGTGCGAAATGCTGTGGCCGTCGCGATTCAGCAGTTGCATGCCTCCCTCCATCATGGCGCTGCGCTCCAAGGCCTGCTGCTGCCTGAGCTTCAGTCTCAGCAACTGTACACAAATACACTTCTGCTTAACCAGTGGTCCCTGCATCTTTCACTCACAAAAATACGGTTTTGCTTACAAAAAGAAAGCAAGTGAATGTGAACTGCCAAACAGGTATTGCAACATTTGTTTAATTATAAATTAATTATAATATTTAATTAATTAATATTTAAAGCAATAAAAACATTATAAGTACATCTACAAGATCAAGTTTTCATGGCCATATGGACAGATGTGGTGCACCTGGAGAATGAGGCATATTGAAAATAGCCAAGTATTGCAATATCTAAATTTTCCAATAGGACTAGCACGTTACATTACAAGACGAGTATAAGCAATTTAGCCAAAGCCTAAATATCAACATTTGGGGTTTATGGAAAAAAAGAAACTGAACTCAAGCTTAAATTCAGAACTAAATGAAGCATAAAATACAGTTTATCTTAGATAGACACACAATGACATGCATGAAGTTTTTTTAAATGGTTGGTTGATTCACAGACTCAAACATAACTCAAACATATACTGTAACCTGATCTTTCTTACTAGTACAAATAAGTTGGCAATGATCTTTTTATGTGCAGCTGACAATAATAATGAGGCAAACACTTGTGCTTAGAAACTCATGAAAGCTCATTACAAAAAAAACTAGGACAACAAAGACACTTAACAACTGTCATGAATATATAACATTCAAGTAGATGAGTCACTGTAAAAAGTGAGGTCATGACAGTCCTTAATAACGCAAACATTTTTGTGTCTCGCATTTTCGGCTACACTTCTATTCTATAACCAACAGGAAGTGGTTTCCCCTCACCACTTTTTACTTCCTGAAGAGCAGATTCAGCAATTCAGCATTTTGAAAGTAGGCTAAACATACGAGAACTTTTTATTTTTTTATTTATTTTTTATATTTTTTTTTTACATATTTTACACTAAGGCTAATTATGACTGAATAACGCCTGCTTTATGTTTTTGGAAAACAACAAAAACAATTTTTATCAGAAAAGAGAGGGAAAACAAAAAAGTTTCTTATCGGAAAATGAAGGCCCGACATGCACTGTTGACTAAAACAATCTTGCAAAGACTGGTGATAGAAGGATAATAAAAAGCAGTAGTTGCTGCTGGAAAACTAATAACCGCAGAAATGTTTCAGTCAATGCAATTTGCCATTTTATACGCATTTAATGACGCTTAACCGATTGAGCAGGACTAATATCTTCTTAAAAGCATAATACAAATTGCCAAAATGTTCACTATCTTTAAAAGCTACTTTAAAGAGTTTTAGAACATCATATTAGTATTTAATAACTCTTTCAAAAGATAATTCCTGCAAAATGTGGAACCCATTCATGACACTGATTTAACATGCATAGATTTTAAGCAAACAGGTGAGGTTGGGATTAATTTGAGTAATTGGGATTGAGACATATGGATTAACTTGACTAATTCTACCCCTCCACAAATAAATTCTTTCATAATGTGTGATCTGTATCACCCATATTGCAGTTTAAAGTTGATGCAGATCACAGATTATGCTGAATATGTTGTGAATAATAAGTGATTTAGGACTGTTGCAACCAACAAGCTCTGAAAGTGTCAGAAATGTTTAACTAAACGTCCTGGTATAATGTGTGTTGTGAGAAAATCTATGGTATAAACACATACACCCAGCTGACCTCGCAAAGATATTTTATTGCCATCATTGTGGACCATGTGACACTTAATATAGTTATACTGCACAGTACAAGTTGTCCAGGTATCTGCTCTTGAGAGTCTGTAATTCTTCTATCTGTAAGCAGATAGCAGAAGCAACCACACGATCGTCAATCTTGGCTTGTTAATCAGGATAACTTGCAAATTCTTCTTTCAAAAACAGGCGACCATAGAGACGCCAAAACAAGGCTGATCACAACAATCCTGTAAACATTATGTTCATTTGCATGTAAAATATGTAAAGTTTGGAAATGTTAGCATGATTACATCTATAATTTAAAAGATACCATAGAATAAATTATTCTCAATCTGGCATAGAGTTAGTTCTTACAAAATTCTTCATTTTCAGCCACTGTTTGCAATTTTCCACATTATCGGTATAATGCTAGCTAAACCAGCCAATTGATTCATGATATGTAAAGGATTTTCCCTAAAATGGCAATTTGCATTTACTACCAGCAGAGGGCACTAAAATAATAAACTCCTCCTTTAAATACATTTCAACAAAGTATATACAAAACCAGCAGTGTATACCGTTGAAATCAGCAAAAGGGTATAACACGGCAGCTGTATTAAAGGATTTTCTTCTAAACTTTGTTGCTTGTACTGTATGTTGTTGTATAAGCTGTGAACTGACCTGTTGTAATGTTACAGTTTTCCTTTAGGATTAATTAAGTACTATTATCTAATTATGGACTTCAAGTAGACTGCATATAGTAGGACATCGGCATCACACAAAAACCTTTAATGACCTGTGAATACCAAGCCCGAGGTTAGACAGAGGTGATCATACCAATGTTAATAATGTTGCTCTCATTCATTCCTTAAACAAAAGCATCATTGAAGGAAACAAATCCAAAGAACATGGAGAAAGAATGCAGTGTACAGTCAGTCGCTGAGCAACCTCTACACCTATTCTGTCCTCCGTAACGCACCCTAATGTCAAACAAAAAGCCAAAACAAACAAACCAACCTTTTACAGTTGTGTTTGTTAAAGCTGGCACAAACACAAATCATTCTTGTGAGTGATGTTCCTGTGATATGTGTGATGTTCCTGCGAGCGGCCCTAACCAAGACAGCGTAATGGAATGCTTTACTCTGGAAGACCATCACACATTTAACGCCCCTAGACACTTTAAGTACACTGTGTGTAGACACACTCGTTACCATGCCAACCCCCCATCCCTGTAGGCACCCTCTGTCTGACTCAGCACACTGAGTCACATCACTACAACAGATGCAAATGACCAAATGCAGCTTGGTGTCTTTTCCAGGCCTGATAATAACAGCTGTCCGTTTAATTTATAGCCCAGATGCCTGTAGTGCATATGTCTCAGCAATGCAGACTCCCAGCACTGCTTTGTTAAAATGACTGAGCATCATCATCCTCCTCCTCACCATCATCATCCACTTCCACCTCCTCCAAACCCCCCCCCCCCCCTCCAGAGGATGTACACACAGGATCCCCGCAGGAAACACTGCTCTTTCTTACCCCTCACCTGATTGAAATCAAACAGAGCCCGATCCGCCACCTGAGCCGCGCGCGCAATCCGTGTGAAATATGCATAAAGACTTAGTTTGCGCTTTTGTACGTTGTTGACGTAAATGCAGCCGCACGAGCGCTGCGCGCGCTGGCATCTTAATTTAAGGCGGACCGCCTGAAACGATATCATTTAATTAAATATGAACTTTGCACTCCGATCACTCCAGCACAACATATCTGGAATAAAAAAATCTCTCACAACATATTAGCGAGGAAAGAAATGCTAAATGTGTGCGTTGCTTGGTGGTTCTTTATGTGTAGGAAATCCGTCCACCTTAAAAATTTACTGGAAATTTTTACTGGCTTGGGGCTTTAAATCCAAACTGATTTTTGCAATCATTTAAAGATTAAAATATATTTTTAATTAACGCCCTCGCTTGGACCGTTAGATATACTGTTTCGTTTTATTTCTTCTTTTTCTGACACAATAGCACAAAGCCATGACGATAGTGACAGTGCAGCAGCGGTTGACCGGTAGCAGCTGTATTAACGCAGTTAGCTTCCCGGCTAGCACAGACTCCAGACTGTCAAACCTCGAACAAAGGCGCGGAGATAAACGAACCTGCGACTCATTCTATAAAATTTCAGACACGCAGGTTTTCACTTAGGCTTAGTATCTGTTTTATTTTTTCCACCAAACAGACAAAAGCTTCCCATGTACACTATGTTATAATATAAACACCTAATTAATCACTTTAGAGCTCACCTGACGACGTCGCCTGAATGACAGCGCCTGCTTCCTTCTGTGAACAGCTCTCTCCAGCTTTACTAGCAGCCCCAGTGTTATTGACTTGTCCCAGTGGAGTGCTTTCCCTCCTCTCAGCTAAAACTGTAAAAATAAATAAACAGACATGTGGTAATTACATGTAGCATCCAAACACAGAGCTCACTCACCCCTAGGGTTGCCAAATCCTCCTCAACAAACAGAAAACCCCATTAAGGAAACTGTATTAAATACTGTACATAGAATTAAAAAGGCATTATATATTTAAATTGAATCTCTCATAAAATATAGTACTTAAATTAATTGATGCATAAAAATCTTATAACTTATAATCTTATAATTTTTTTTTTACATTTACTTAATGATTTTTTAGCATATATAACGATCTCCGATCGTTAGCCATCACAATTTGTCTTTGTCAAAATCTCACTTATGCTTGCCCATTTTTTCTGCTTCCAACACATCAACTTCAGGAAAAAAAAAGGTCACCTGCCGCCTAATATATCTTGACCACTTCCAGCCACAATTGTAACGACATATTGAAAATGAGAAGGGCCAAATTGTAATGGTTAGACAACTGGGTCAGAGCAATTCAACTGCAGCTCTTGTGAGATGTTCCTGGAGTGGTGAGGACATACCGAAAGTGATCCAAGGAAGAAAAACCAGTGAACAGGCAACTGTTGGTGGTCAAGGCTCACTGATGCACAGTGCCCTCAGGTTGAGGTCATGACTCAAGTTCAGGCCAGTCAAGTTCTTCCACACCAAACCCTGCTCATATATTTTTGGTCTTTATGGACCATGACCATGTTGGAACTGGTGTGGGGTTGTTTTTCAGGAGTTAGGCTCGGCCCCTTACTTACGATGAAATGATCTACTAATGCTTCAGCATACTAAGATATTTCAGGCAATTTCATGGTCCCAATTTTGTGGGAACATTTTGGGGATGGTCCCTTCCTATTCCAACATGACTGCGCACTGGTGCACAAAGCAAGGTCCATAAAGACATGGATGAGCAATGTTGGTGAGAAGAAGTTGACAGAATTCTGCAGAAGAATTGCACAGAATTCTGACCTCAACCCAATAAAAAACATTTAGGATGAAGTAGAGCTGAGACTGCTAGCCAGGCCTTTTCGTCCAACATCAGTGTCTGACCTCACAAATGAGCTTATGGAAGAATGGTCGAAAATTCCCATAAATACACTCCTAACCTTGTGGAAAGCTTTCCCAGAAGAGATGAAGCTCTTATAGTTGCAAAGCATGGGTCAATATCATATTAAAATCTATAGATGAAGAATCGGTTGTTACTCAAATTCATATGCATGTGAAGTCAGGCGACTATATTACTTTTGGTAATATAGTGTATGTCAAAGTGCTGCTATAGATTGGCACCCTGTCCAGGTTGTACCCTGCCCTCCTGGGATAGGGATAAGTCTCCTGGGATAGGGATAAGTCTCCTGGGATAGGGATAAGTCTCCTGGGATAGGCTCCAGGCTCCTCGGGCCAGGATACAAACTGGACAGGGTGCCAATCTATCACAGGGCACACTCACACTCACACGCTTATTCACAAACTACTGGATAGCCAGTTAAACTAATCTGCATGTATTTGGACTGTGGGAGGAAAACTGGAACAATCAAGGACAGGGAGAACATGCAAACGCCATACACACAGACCCAAGCCAGGAATCGAACCCAGACTGTGGAGGTGCAAGGCGACAGTGCTAACCAGTATGCCACCTGTGAAGCTTTCTATAATAAAAAAGAACTTTATGGAAGGAGTCTCCAGTGTCAGTCTGTTCTAGTGGTCAGTTTTGGGTCACAAGAGAGTCTTTTAAGGGGAAAAAAGTTTCAAAGGTTTATTGGTAAGGTTTTTGGTAACATAAGTATCTGATTTTTACATTACTATTATCCTCAAAGAATAAAAAAGTTCTTGAACAATTATTTATGGCTTCCCAAAAATAAACATTAACATGTATTAACTGGTCTTCCATAAGTTAAATGAAAGCCATAGTGATAAAATGCTGTGATATAATTAGTTCTAATACATTCTTAAAGTAATTTACAAACCTAATGCTTTAATATATGCATGCAAATCATCAGGGGTGCCGCTAAAGGGGGAAAAGTTAGGACGATTCTAAGGGCCCACGCCCTTTAGTGGCCCCGAGAGATCTGCTTTATTAGTAATAACACTACTAAATTTTAAATTAAAAGAAATTAGAAATGTATCTACAAAAGAGTTACAAATGAAAAAACATTACGGTTTATTTCTGCATCTCCAGTCAAATCACACCCCTCTCTGATTCACTGTATGGTTCAGCCCATCCTACCTAGCGAAGAGTGTCACTGCTGAGTACAGGTGTTGAACTGTAAAAGCAGATATGTCATCGCGTTCAACAAAGAAGCATAAGTCCGGTCATCAGAAACGACAAGCGAGGTTACAGAGTGCAGAGAGAAAGAAAACGGGTTTTCCAAAAAGAAGGGGATATGTTTATTCACGAAGATTCCTTTGATGTAATGTTAATGTTGGCGCGATTTGCACAGCTAACCACTATCGGATACTCAATACAACAGGCTACGTTTGGGGTTGAAACGATTCCTCGAGTAATTCGATTACAAAAAATGATCGAGGCAAAATCTTCTGCCTCGAAGCTTCTTTTAATTTTTAATTAATTTTAAAAGCTTGCGTTATGTTTTTGCGCAATTATTTGTTGGACGTGACGCAGCGCGCTTCCGGATGCAATCCGCCAGTAAACAGAGACGAAGAAGAAGCGCTTACGTCAACGAGGAAGGAGATGCAAACAGTTAGCGGTGTAATTTGAGGGAGCGTTCTGTTGCGGGCTGCAAAATGAAAGGGAGTGATGAAAAAACTTTTATCAATGAAAATTTTTTTCAGCATCAGGAAACGTTACTTCAAAGCGCAGGGCAAGCCTCAGTTCGGAGCATGTTGACATGCTTACCTCTCTTCATTGCAACCACATGCTCCTTTAAAGACACACACTTTAGTGTGCACACACACGTCCAAGAGAGAGACATTTATATTCTGATGAATATATTGACTTAAAACACAATGTACGGACTCTTGTTCCTGTCCATGGATTTTTGCATCCTAAATGTCATCACAAAGTATTCCAATAAGAAGTCAATAAAGCCTTATGTTATGCCTGAGCTGTAGATTTTGAAACTTTTAGTTCTGAAAGTTAAGTTAGTGTTTTTGTATAATTATTTATTTTAATGTGTGCCTTAGTTTTTTGATACTTCAAAAAGTCATTTGAAATACCTTTTTTTTTTTTTTTGCATCTGAGAAAAGGCTTTAAAATAAGAATGTATGGCACTGTAATGCACTTAATTCATCTCAGTCAACTTTAAGCTATTCCTTATATCGTGAATAATGACAATGTTTATTTGTTTATAAAATGCTGTATGCATTAAAGGAAATTGAAGGTTTTCTAAAAAAAACAAAAAAACAATTAATCTTTCACTTAAAATGTTATTTTTTCTGCTCAGAAAAAATAATGGTAACACTTAGTCCCAGTTTGACTTCAACACCTCTCATATGTGCATGCAAGTTCAAGTCAAACTGGGACTAAGTGTTCTTTCTTTTTTTTTTATCAGTATATTTTACATTGCTGTTTAATTGTGCAAAAATAAATTTTATCCGATTACTCGATTAAATTTTTGGTAGAATACTTGATTACTAAAATATTTGATAGCTACAGCCCTAATTATGTTTTTCACCAATGAAAATTAAATATGTAATTTTTGTCCAGATATAGATCTTGAATTTGTAGCAGATATGAGAGCAGTATCTTATTGGCTAACTTTGCTAGCGGACTTTAAGTACTACTACCATGTAATTTAGCAGATAACTATTTCACTAATAATGAGACGAAAGTAATAGGTCAGTACTATAATATTACAGACAAAATTTTTGAATATCTAGGTTGGCTTGTGTGTTTTGTGCGGAATGGGTGTGTCCTTCACATGGGTCCTAAAACACCTCATAGATTACAACTTCTTTTTGAGTTAGTTTTGCATAGTCAGTTGTTTTTCACATTAAAACATTATGTACAAGTTCATCCTGAATGTGGAAATAAAGATTTCAGGCACATGAGAAAATGGACGTATAAACTGTATATGTTCATGTGGGTAGTTCACACGTAGTTTTTTCCGAGGTATTTTATTTCTTCTTCGAGGTATTCATTTGTGAAGGAGTTGTAGTTCAAGCTGCTTTAAGTAAGCATCAGGATGCAGTGTGTATCAAATGGAAAACTTCAGAGACCTTCAGATCATTAAAGCAATATGTAAAAGTACATATAATAAAGTGTAAATGATTACGTGACAGGAAATTTGCTGGGTGGGGTGGGGTCCAACCACATATTTTGTCATAGGGCCCAAAATTGCTAGCGGCGCCCCTGCAAATCATTCAAACCACACACAAATCATTCACTCGTGCGTGTAGCCCAAACGTGACCGCAGTTTCACGTAAAATACGCATCTGGCAACAACACGATTCCTCAGCCGTGGAAACCCGAATGAAACAAATGATTATTTTTTTGTTTTAGGTGACGCCTACAGCTGAAGTTTCAAACGTTGAAAGGTGTTTCAAATATTTTATACACTCTTTACATACCCGGATTACGTTAGTTATTTAATATGATAATTAAGTATGCATATATATTAGTAAGATCAAAGCTTTAAAGCAGTGCAATCTGTTGTATTTTATGTGTTACTTTTTTGAGCTTAGAATGGTACATGACACAAAAGATCAACAGAGCGCAGAGGTGCATTGTGGGTAGGGCGTCCAGAAGCACGTTGGAGATCCAGCATGGCAGCCAAGGCTAAGAGGTAACGTTAAGTCTGATGTTAGTTGTGATTATTTAACAGCTTAACGTAATAATTTGGAGAGGCGGTTTAGTATAGTGGGACTTGGCTGTTTAGAGCTGATTGATTAAACAGGTGATCTCGCTAGTATGTAGTAAAAAGTGCTGATAATTAGCCCTAGTCAGCTAGATGCTACATGGAACGAGTAGCACTTATAATACTGTACTGTGAATTTTTGAGTTTTGTGATATTAGGAGTTTATAGAAAGACATCTGTCATCTCGTATTCTAGCTTTTTTACATAACATAACATTAGAAGATTAGCTTGATCATTGTACAGAATAACGTCTATTGCTAGTTCACACTTAGGAACTGAAAACCCTGGCTCATCAAGTCATTTCTACCTGCAAGGCATTTTGTAGAACTAAACTGTGAAATTCAGTCTGTTAAGGCTCATCCCACACATTGCACTTTGTTGTACAGCTTAATGATGCCTTTGCATTTGATTCCAGTAACCTAGAACATCAAATGCACATTCTGTATTGTTATATTGTGTGTGTGTGTGTGTGTGTGTGTGTGTGTGTGTGTGTGTGTGTCACAGGAAGTTGGAGGATCTGAGTGTGGATGAGTTTCTGACTGGATTAGACTCTCTTGAAGGGTCTGGATCTGAAGACGAGGCTTCAGCCCTGGAGAATGTGACCAATAACTCTGACCAGTAAGCGTCATCTTATTTTGGTTGATCAGTCGTTCAAAAGCGAACAATTACTTCTTATTCTAATAGTGACATTTGGAGAAATGTTTCGCGATAAAAAGTGAAAATGTCAATGCATTACTCTTTAAAAATAATTAATAGGGGAAGGGGATTGCTTATTTGAGCAACTGACTGCAGGGCAGAAGTGAGTGTAATTTCTTGTTGCATTCAGTTTCACTTAATTGAATCTAAGCATTTTCTTTCATTTTAATATTTTGCCTCACTGCCCTGAGCATAGATACATAAATATCAAAGCACTGTACAATAATGAAGATGAAGTGAAAGTGTTCTACATAGCTCTAACAGTAGTATAAATGTTATAAATGTTGTAAGACCCACATTTACAAATTACTCCTGCTTAATTACTAAAGTACACTGTCTGGCCAAAAAAAAAAACGTTTAATATTTTGTTCGACTACCTTTAGCTGAGTACTGCACCTGATGTCGTGGGCAGTTCATGTCAGAAAATGACTCCTCATGCTCCTGGAACTCGCACACAATACCTGTCCTGGAATATGTCTAAATCATCAGGGAAGGGAAAATGCTTTGTACAGTGCCCACTAGACATGACGGGTGATGCGCTCCATGCGCTTCCCTTCTTACCCTGACGCACCTATCTGAACTCATCAGACCTTTTCCTGCTGATTTTAATACTTCCTAGCAACTTGAAGTTTTTTTGTTTTGTTTTATTTTTCTTCCAGGATTTAATAAGTGTATTGCACAGTTTCAGCAACCTCCTTAGTTGTTTTCTTTACTTAATGCAGAGTTCTGTAAAGTGAAGTGCTTTTCATGTTGTGGTGGAAGTGTACGATTGTTTTCTATCCACATTGTCTCTATATTACAACTATACTTGTAACTTTAATGTGATTATAACAAACACTGCTCCACATCCTAACTAACCTCTCTGTTTGCTCGTCTTGTGTATCATGATCTAAACGTCATTATGAACCATAATTTGCTATTGCACATATTAACAGAATTCTTATTTTTATTTTTATTTTTTTTAGGAGTCTCAAAAAGAAGGGCAAAGCATCTCAACACAAAGACCAGCTCTCGAGGCTTAAGGACAGGGACCCAGACTTCTACAAGTTTTTGCAGGACAATGACCAGACGCTGCTAAATTTTGATGACACTGATTCAGAGGAGGATGATGATGACGACGATGAAGATAAATATCATAAACTCCCATCTCAGCTGGAGGTGCGTCCATATGTATTAGATACTTATGAAAAAAACATGGGCAGAAAAAAAAAACTATGGGAATATAATGTTTGGTTACATACGTATAATTAAGACAAGTTATTTGCTGTCAGGAGGAATGAGCAAAAATGACTCACAAGAAGCTTGTGGAAGGCTACGCCAAGCTTTTAATTCTCATCAGGAAATTAAAAAGCAATGCCATTGAATAGTAACAAAAGCATGTGCAACAAAGTTTTGAGCCAGTAAAAAGTCAGACAATATGTAAAACTTGAAAAAAGTCTGTAATTTAGCAGCTATTATTGAAATGAGCTCGTATTGAAATATTGTGCATACATTAATTAATGTAACATCAGAAAAGTACACTAACATGAAGCATGTACAAGTGTGAGCTGCAATGTCTTTGTGTAAGAGGCAGTTTGACCTCGACTATATACAGTGTACTTAGTATTTATTGATTTCTAACATCATTTCAATGGATCCGAGAAATCTGTCTCACTCTTTCCAAAACATTTTTTAGTCAAATTAAAAATTGATTTTAACTGAACAGTTCGCTGTGATTTCAGGATGCCAGCTCAGATGAGGAGGCAGTTGGGAAGGATGAGAAAAAGAGCAAGAAATCTGCAAAAAAGACCACAAAAGTCACAACAAAGATGATCGAGGAATGGAAAACAAAACTTAAGGTAATGCTTGTCTTCATTATCATATATTCATACATTTAGAGGCTTCCCAGCCAATAGTTTCACCAAAAGGTTCATTCATGAAGCTTCATTCAAAGGCTCATTGTACTGCCATCTAGTGGACAAATTTTGTGTAGCAATTAGATCATAACATTGCAAGCAGCACAATTAATATGTACATGCAGCTGCACTGGCCAAGGACATGTTGATTGTGTGCAGAAACATCTCTGTATGTTTTGAAAATTAACTGAAGTGTGCACAAGGCTTTACTTAAGCGCCGAACGTGATAAGTCAGTCATATGATTCCAGCAAATGCGAGGCTTTGTTTGTCATTGGTCACGTGACTCTCAGGGAACCGAGACGCACACTTTGAAGCAGGCTTCATATGGACACGCCCCTTTTTGCTCGGTACAAGCTTCGGAGCTTCTGTGTCAAAGCAACATTATTATTAACAGGCTCTAATAGTCCATAATAATGAGATATTCGCTTAATTGGGAAAATATATAAAACATGTCAACACCTCAACCTGAACGGTCTGACCTGATCCGGTTCGATCGGAATGAATTCTCAATGGAACTGAGAGGGGTGATGTAAACCTTTCATAGTCATTATTCAGTAGGTAAATATTAGCCATGTGAGCCGATAATGTCTCTCATGTTGGAAAAAATGTATTCTTTCTGTGCATGCTTGGATTAATGTTAGGTGATGTAACGAGCTTCCAGGAGGAAATTGCGCTTCCATTCCTGTTCATAAACTCCATGACATTTCTCTTTGCTTCAGACTTTTATCCACTGGCTCCTGGTGTTTGGCGGAAAAAGGAGCGCTGATTATTTCAGTGCAGTGATTTATCTAACCAATCATAGATGAGACTGAATTCTGTTAACCAATCAGAATGCAGAAGTCAGGATTGGTCAGAAAAGATGGAAAGCCTAAACTAACACCAAAGTAGTGGGGGGGAAAAACAGTTTGTTATATTTCGATCAAATTAAATACTTCACAGCAGACAGAATCACTTGTCAAAAAAATTTGATTCTGATTATAAGTTATATATTCTGTTATTATTAATAGTAATAATAATAAGTCATCAGTTACATTGGAAACTCTGATCAGAATTTTGCATGGAACATACCAGGCAGTCCTCATGTGTGATTTGAACATGCGCCATGTTGCTGCCAAGTTCATCTTCAGGCTGCTGACTCAAACATGCGTGTATGGGGACGACCCTGAGACAAAGCAACAGTGGATGAGACCGCCATCCGCACAACCAAAAAAGTCGAAACATGTCCACGACTTGACCAAGTGCATGCTCATCATCTTTTTGTTTTTTTCGACATTCACGGCATTGTGAATTCAAATAATTTTGAAGTGCCTCAGGGAGGACATGCTGCAAAACGACCAGATCTGTGGCACATGAATCTCTCTCTCTTTTTTTTTTTTTTTTTTCAATACCTCCTTGAAGGAAAATCAAGGACAGGAGAAGGCATAAATACAGCCCTAACTGTTCGATCCCTTTATACCACAATCTATTTATAATGATTATATGAATTTCTTTTTTTATTCTCAGTAACCGGTCTGTCCTGGTTATGTTTACTATGCCAGAAATTACATTATTAAAGTATTAATGAACACCATGTCATATTGTGTGTGTTTGTTTTGCAGAAAGAGTTTACTGCACGTTTAATCCGGGACATCACCCAGGCCTTCAAAGCTGCAGTGGCAACTACGAAAGGTGATAAGGAAATAGATTGTCGCTACACTGTGGACGACAGTTCAGGTAAATGCATCGGTTTAACTCCGTCCACTATGCATCAAATGTTAAATCAGAACTGGTTGAAGGAAATGCTTGTTTTTTTTTTTTTTTTCCAGTATTCAATGCGCTGATCCTGTTCTGCATAAAGGACATGTACGGTGCTCTGAACAAACTGCTTAATTTGAAAGCGCTGGACAAAGACAAAAAAAAGTAAGAGCATGTGCATGCTGGTGCTCTCGATCATACCCTTTCTTTCATGGATTCATTTTGTTTAGATATTTAGTGTATAGATTGTTGTATATGCATGAATGATTTTTGGTATTGTTGATGTATGCAATAAATTTAATATCGAATACATATTACAGTTACGTTTTGTTTTAAAATGTGCAGAAATTCTTTTTTTTATTTTTTATTTATTTTTATTTTTTTTATAGAAGTTCCCAAAATCTATTTTCAGTTCTGTGTGATCCATATTTCATCACATATCACTTTTCATCACTAATTAGAGCATTCTCTAAAGATTTCAACATTATTTTTAATTCATGCATTTTGGTGTATTTTTCATGTTACGCATACAGTTTTATCCAATTATTTAAAATGTTCAGGTATTGCAGTGATTAGACATGTATTGTGATTCTTTAAGGTAAAATATATAAGCTGAATACTTAAAGAAAAAAACAATCCGATTTCTGTATACATATTTGTCTGCCAGATTAATATTGCCATCATCGAGTCCCAGGTGGCAGAAGAATCAGCTTGACGTCAAAATGTACTTGAGCGGACTAGTTCAGGTATATTTGATTTGTGCTTTATTTCTTCCTTTTATGAGTTTGATCTTTAAGTCACACCGAAGCGTAACACACTGATATCTGAATCTTGACTGTTCACAGCTGCTCTCCAGTCTCACCCAGTCCTCAGTTATCGCTGCTGTTCTCCGTCACGCCAACCAGATGGTGCCATACTTCCTGTGTCTCCCCAAACAGTCCCGGCACTTACTGAAGGTAAGGGTGCTCTTTTGTTTATTTATTTATTTTAACAAAGTGAAATGTGTTAGTGTTTTTATAAATGCAGCATGGGCAGGCAAATATTTTATTAATTGTCTCACACACAGGGTGAGGAAAACTCCAATGTGTTCAGTGTCATGTTGTGGTTGCCCAAAAAACTCACTCAGGAGGCTCTAACATCTGATAATGTATGACGACCTGGTTAGGTGTATTAATACAGACTGCGAGTAATGAAAGAATATATGATCATAGTTGTACATCACAAGGGCTGTTCAAGTCAAACCGGGACTTTTGACTGTATACAATAACAGAACAGTTGTCAGCGTAAAAGCTACAGCCATGGCCAAA
>JAAGKR010000113.1:0-155320 GCA_011419295.1 Clarias macrocephalus
AGAAATCTGAAATAAAAGTAAAAAAAAACAAGACTAAAGAACAAGCAAGATACTGAGATTAAACATAACATGTTCAAGGTAGAAAAGAAAGTTTACTGTAAAGGTACTGTGTGTGTGTGTGTGTGTGGATGGGTGGGTGTGTGTGTGTGTGTGTGTGGATGGGTGTGTGTGTGTGTGTGTGTGTGTGGATGGGTGTGTGGATGGGTGTGTGTGGATGGGTGTGTGTGGATGGGTGTGTGTGTGTGTGGATGGGTGTGTGTGGATGGGTGTGTGTGTGTGTGGATGGGTGTGTGTGTGTGTGTGTGGTGTGTGTGTGTGTGGATGGGTGTGTGTGTGCATGCACTATATGTGTGTTTTTGTATATAATGTACGTCTCGTCTATTTTGTGTAAGACTGGAGTGACACATTTCTGCCACAGTTATGAATAACTTCTGCGTTTTCCTTTTTTTTTCTTTTTTCTTTTTAATCCTCTTTGATTTTCGACATCCGTATGTTCAGCAGAAGCTGCGCATCAAATGTGTCAGATTTTGCTTAAGTGGAAGCTCTTAAGACTTCAAATCCAGGAGCGTTTAAACCATGCACGTAATTGCATTTCGGTTTTTAGCCTCACTTCTCCAAACCGCACAGCAAAGCCACTAATAGGGAAGTGCTCCCTGAAGTGTTTTGATAAGGAGTTAATATCATACTCAAAACATTGTCTGAGCAGAATGAAAGACGGAAACGAGCAGACAAGAAAAAGAGCGAAAAAAAAGAGAGAACAGAAAAAAAGAAGAAGAAGAATAGAATGCTTAGAATCACAGGCACACAAAAAAACAAGGAAGTGCGGTTCTTGTGATCTTTTAAATCAATAGTCCCAAGAATCACTCACCTCATTTTCTTTTAGGTCTTTTAGGTGAACAAGAAAATAAGCAGATACTGTATCCTGTTTTTTTTTTTCTTTTTTTTTTTTTTTTGTAAATGCCCACCTTTTTGATTGTTGTGTGCCACTTGTCATGAAATGCCTCCAAATTTAAGTGAGAGCACTCCGTTCCACTTTCATGATTTCACCCACACTACGCATGCTTCTATTTCTGTATGTATGATTATTTCTGAGACGGATAAAAGTGTCTGCACTTAAAACCCAGTTTCTATGAGTGTCCCTTTTAGGTCACCTCATATCCAGTACGTTCTCTGTCCTCCCAGAAGAACCCCTCTCTGTTCCCAATACTGTAGCCTAATTCCGAACCATCCAAATTTGGTTATATTTAATCCATCCTCCTGGCAGTATTATTTTCACCTACGAAACGGAAGTGTCCCTGCACGGGAAAGATCAACTATTGGGGTAATGTGTCTACGTTCCACGTGCCTCGGGAAAAGGAAACGGGCATGATGACCTTGCCTCTGTGCCACGCTGTCAGAAGCCGTCTAGCAGTGAGCATCAATCTCTGATCGGGCTGTTTACTTCAGACGCCTCGGAGACGTGCCGTCTTAACCGAGAGAGAGAGAGAGAAAATGCTTAAAGTCACGTTTAGATTAAATCTACCATCAAGCCTTAGGGGAGAGTATCTGCCGCAGTGTGCTACTACACGAAATCAGAAGGCTGGTTCCACATGTCTTCCACACTTTTGTTTGAACTGAACATGTAATCATCTAAACAGTCGGCAGACAGAGTAGGCAGAGGCACACTATGAGCCGGTATTCTTAGTCACAGCGTAATGACAAGTTTCATCTCAAATGCCCTCAGTTTCCATACGGGATTGGTACTTTGTAATGGTCCACTTATTGTGGTCTGAAATACAAGTGCATGGTATGTTTGTTCAGTACAATTAACTATAAACCAAGCATAGAGACCAAGGAAATGATCTGGATTAAAACGTATCATATTGTTATAGTAGTCGTATCGCTGCCACGTACTGTTTTAAAAGACGCATCACATTCCGCTATCCTATATTTATTTCTTCACTGGTCAGCGCGACTTATCCTCGGTGTGTTTTATCCCGAATCGGAGATGAAATGTGAAATTTGCCTCCAAGGTCATCAGGGTTTTGATTTTGCTAGCAGTCTGGATCTGTGGTATAATCAGTATTGAAGGCCAAATAAGGACACCATGTGCAGTGAGGAAACATTAGAGATTAGGTCATCTGAGGCTGGTCAGAATCAAGGTCATGATTAGTGTCGTGTCTACAGAGACTGATAGGAGCGTGTGTTGTAGTGGCCCAGTATGCTCAAGCCTAATGCTTAAAGAATGTCCTATCTTGGAATTTCCAAAATCTTGTCTTTAACTTAACATAAGACATAACTTGCTGATGTGGAAATGAGCTAATGCCTATTTTTAAGCAATGATCCATAAAATTTCCAAATCATCCAATGATTTCCATAAGTACTGGAAATTTGTAAGTGAATAAGTATGTGCAAAGATTTCTAACAATTCTAAGAGTATGTATATACAGTATGTAGAGTATGTATGGATCTGTTGTACTCCGCCAGTCGAAGGTTTGGATACACTTTCTAATTCTATGGTCTTTCCTGATTTTTATTTCTGGCTACATCATGAAACAATGCTGAAGGCGTCCAAAATATGCAATAATCTCATCTGAACAGTTGATATTGAGATGTGTCTGCTGCTTATGCTCTGTAAAGCCTTGTAAATGCATTGAGACAATGTTTTTGCAAGAACTGTTCCAAACAGCATGTTTTAAAATAACAACTTTAAATGACCTAATATAGATTATTTCATCATTTTGAAATCTTCAGTATTGTTCATGAATATAGAAAAAGAATCACAAAACAAAAACCACTGAAATGGAAGGTGTGTCCAAACTTTGACTGGTACTGCATCCATCCATCCATCCATCCATCCATCCATCCATCCATCCACACATCTAATGAGAATTTATTACTTATTGGAAAAAGCAAAAACATAACGAGTTCTCACTTTGATTACCGTCATTACCCCCAATCAGCTTAAGTCAGAGGTAGCACAGTGGTTAAGACATTGGACTACTAAACATAAGGCAACACCAAGCGGCCACTGTTAGGCCCTTGAGCAAAGCCTTCACCCCTCATCTACTCAGATGGTAAAATTAAATGAATGGAAGTCAACAATGTAGTAAATGTAAACCCAAGTCTCATCATAGTCTTCGCACTCGACTTATCTCTGTTCATAATAACGTCACTGAGTTAAAAAAAATTTTTTCAAAATGATGAATTCAGTTAATATTGGATTAAGAGCTTCAGAGCTTTTCTTTCTTTCTTTCTTTTTTGAGATGATGACATGATGGTGCAGCAGCATTTTGACAGCTGTTCGATTTGAACTGAATTGATTAGACTTTGCTGTGATGTGTGACTATTCACAAACTCAATCAAATTTGGAGGAAAGCACACTTAGCTAGGTTTTAGACATCTTTGGGCAGAATTACTGTGCGTACCATGGCGTCTGTTAAACTGGATATCATAAGCACCTGTTGTGATCTTTGGTTTTCAGAAAGCCAAAGCAAGGCCAGAAATTTACTGAAAAAATGGTAAGGTGTCGATAAATTGAGTATATCTGCAGACATTTTGCTGAAAGCCAGATCTTAGCCATTTGTTTTTTTTTTTTTTTTTCTAAGATGCCACACAAAATGTTAGAAAGTAATAAAGCTGAACAGATAATGAGGGCATTGTGTGTGTATATATATTGTATGCACTTGTGTTACTGGAGAGCTGGTACTGATTGAGAAACATCTTCTCTCGCTTCCTGTCTGCGCACCCATCCTGGGCAGTGTTGTGATCTGGGCTATCACGCGTCTCTAAACCGGGCTCTGCGCACCTACCTCTCGGCTGAGTACAACCTGGAGACTTCTCGTCACGAGGGGCTGGACATCATCGAGAACGCCGTGGACAGTCTGGACCCTCGTAGTGACCGCCAGCGCCTGATGGAGATGTATCCCACTGCTTTCTGTCCTCCGGTCAAGTTTGAATTCCAGCCACACATGGGCGATGAGGTTCGAAAGGCTTTCTGCTTTCTTCTGTCTCTCTCCGCACATTATATGAAATGAAGGTTTTATTGCTGTGCATTAGAGTACTCTCTACTGTTGCCTGATAGATTTCCATTGTTAAACATTGACATTTAAGAATCAAAAATTTAAATGACATTATACAATATAGCATATTGAAAATAGTATTGCTAGAAGTTTATATATTATTATCTGTGCTGTGCATTTAAGAGCTCTGTTTTGTGGTAGTGACTCAGTGTTAATTAGAAAAAGCAATGCAAATGAGAAGCTGGTTTCAGTGCGGTTATAGTGGTTTCACGTCCCAGCTTTAATGTGGCTCAGCTGCAAGAGAGGCATTTAAACAGAGAGCCGAGGACAAATCGCATTACTGTTCTCACCCTGGAGGTGTTTATTGCATCGTTATTGAATTCTGCTCTAAAAGATTTGCAATACTTGTCACTGACATCATGTCCAGGCCTATTGTGCACCTACAGTAGTCGCTTAGTGGTCCTGGTGTCTTAATCAATAAAACCAGATCGGATTAAACACTGAGCTTATGGATATACGGATGTTCTGTCCTTTCATAAGTGTGTTCTGTCTTTCAGGTGTGCCAGATCACGGCACAACCTCCAGTCCAGGCCGAGCTGATTTTAAGGTTTCAGCAGCTCCAGTCACGCCTGGCCACACTCAAGATTGAGAACGAGGAGGTCGGCAAGCATGAGTTTTTCTATTATGCATGCATCTTGCATAACACACTATAACGTTCTCATTCTGCAATATTATTGCAGTCCATACAGTCAATATATGAAAAATGTCTTGTTGGCATATCAGATGCTCTGTAGTCTGAGACTGAGGTTTAACCCCTTAAACACTGACCACGTGGCTTATTGATGCATTAGAATGATATGACAGTCAGTATTTCTAATGATCCAAGTCACACACAGCTGATCTCATCTCCATTACCCCACTTTTATATTTTTAACTTTATCCAGTTCTTTTTGGAGCTGGCATGCATGCCTGCAAATGGTTAAGAAAAAGAGGCTCATCGGGGATCTTCCTTTATCTTCTCTGCCTTCATTCTGTTGCATCTTCATTCCACATTCTCCTGTTTTCCTTTTCTTTTTTCTTTTCTAGCTCTGAAACAAGCCATGCAGGCAGGATAGTGGGCTGTTGTAGAAGAGATGTAGATGACTTTGATAGGGACTGTGACTGAGACTTAGCCATTGGTTGGTAGAGAGACAAGATCAGTACCCTTTCTATTGTTTAGCTGAAAGGATTATTTATATTGTCATTCTTGCATGTACTGTGACCACATAAGGGTTGATGATACTGATGATAATACTGGTCCAGCTGGTAGACGCTTGGAAGTTCCTTGCGCTGTGACTTAAGATCTGTCCAGGATAACATGTCAGTACGGATGCGCCGCAGAGGTTTTGGTCCTACAATTTGAAACAGATCATCAAATGATATGAGGTTGGGAGTATTTGCTGGACTGCTGACTAAGATTAGATTTTCACTGAGAAGAAATTTGAGCTTTCCTGTCTACTGACAACAGAAATATCACCCTGTTAATAAAAAAGAGGCAGCAGTTAGGAAAAGAGCGTGCTACAGTATATATCCCGGATGCAACGCAAGGGTTTTTTTTCCAGGCCATAACCTTGTTACTTTCCTTTTGAGTTCTGGTGCAGCTGTGTGCTAATGCTCACTGTGCAGTACAGGATACAACTATGCCAAACACTTTATCTTTTTAATATCACTTTACAGCAAACTTTACACCGTATTAACAATTATCTTTTTTTATTTGTTAAATTACAATATTTTATTAATCTGTTTATTAGTAGACTTGCGAAGGCTGTGTTTTTTTTTTTTTTAAGACTTTTTTTTTTTTTTATACAGCAATATAATATACATGGGGTGTTCAAGTCAAACTGTGACTTGGGATTTCTTGTTAACAAAGGACCCACTTCACATACGTTCCATCGTTTATGTTGTTATATTTATCATATTTTAGTACAATTATCTTGTGCTTATTTTTTATCAAAAACATCAACTAATAAGATATGGGTAAAAAAAAAAGTATAAGCTAAAATAAAAATTGGTCGAAAAGTTTGCAAGATCTCGCAAAAGTTCGCGAGATCTCACAAACTTTTAAAACAAATATATATATAATTTTTTTTTTGTTTGTTTAGCTTACTTTTTTTTTTTTTTTCAAAAGTTCGCAAGAACTTACAAATTTCTCGCAAAAGTTGTACTCGGAGCTTGCGCTTTCCGTGTTTTGGCGCCGGAAATATGAATCAAGTGGTCTCGATTTCTTTTTCTCCTATGTCCCTTTTTTTCCCCCTCATGTCTCATGTCCCCCCCTCCTTTAACATATTTTTTCCCCCTCATCCATGTCTCTTTAGGAGCTCTGTACAGTCCTGACCGCTTCCCAAGCAATTTCCACATGTTTGGGCCATTAAGGGAGTTCCTGGGAGGCCAGTGTTTCAGATGTGAAACAGGCGGTCCACTCATACCTCTGGTGTCCCGAAAAAACTTTGTATCTGGATGGTATCTAAGCATTAGTGCAACACTGGGATAAGTGCATTAGTGAAGCAGGGGATTGTATATAGAAATAAAAATAGTTTATACTATTGTGACTGTGTTCTGTTATTCTGCACAGTCAAAAGTCGAAATTTGACATCCGTATATTCATTACATTTGATTTACACCCAGAACTACTGTCAAAACTGCTATTTGAGAATCTTAATGAACACCTTCAGATCCAAGGATTCGAAGTGATATTTTACATTAGCACATTTTCAGGCATGTCTCCAGTTCTTTTTCTTTCGTCATGTTGATTTTTTTTTTTTAATTACTCAAACTGAGTTAGGGTTTTAGGATGAAACTGTCATCAAGCTGTCGTCTTCATTCTCAGTTTTGGAGTGGCTTCTGTTCACGCGAGACCTCTTGATATCCCTGGAATAATGCCTAGTGCAACAGTCTTCCTTCATTTTTTGACGCGTAGCTCCTTGTCGAGTATTTATTGCTAATTTCCTGGAGTGCCTGGCTACATCCTCCTATTCTGGTTACTGAACACTTCATCTCAGCTCACTGCCTAATCTTCTAATGCCCACTGAGGTTTTTTTATTCTTTCTTCCTGACTTTTTTTTTTGTTTTTGTTGTACTGGAACGGTTGGGAGATGAGACTGTAGTCAGAACGATGTACTTTCTCTTCCATCTCTTTACTACCCTGATATTTTCATTATTCAATAGATGTTCCCTCCGAGGTTTCCACTGACTCTATACTCGCTTGATTCTCTGGCCTCTGCAGGAAGAATCTGTTTGCTTTGGTGGAGATAAAGCTCAGCGAGGCAGATCAAAGCTAGAAAGCTGTGCTCTCCGCACCCACTGCAGTGTGAAGTCACGGATTGCTGATATCTTGTATAACAGCAAGCGTCTGCTGTTTAACAACCTGCCATGTCCATTCACGCCAGCAAGGACAACACAAGTGCTAGAGAAGTGCTTCTTCTGCGGGCTTTAGTTTTCACTTTGAACAAATGTGGAACATTTTTAAATGGAACGTTAGAAAAGGTGTCTGGGATTGTAATCAATAATACACTGTCTGTTGAATAGGAACACATTAGGTTAAGATCTTTGCAAACTGACAGTCAGTCATTGATCTGATACTACACACACACGTCCACAAAACCTTGCAAGTCTGTAGGTGGGTTCGTCGGTCTCAGAAGAGTCCTTTCAGAGATATTTGTGTGTAATTTTCGGTTCAGATCTGCTTTTTGGCTTCTAGTTTAAAGCGTGTCCTTAAATAAGCATGTACATTAAACATGCATATCCATTCGCTCGACTACATGCATAAAGAAAGTGCACACAAACAGGTGTGGTGGCTTTCTGGGAAAACAAACTGTCACGGAAACTCAAAGTGCCAAAGAGCTGAAAAGCAGAAGAGTCTTAAACATAGGACAGAACAAAGCCAATGAATCATCAAGGTCAAAGACGGGTAGCAAAGAGACATCAGGATTTGTTGTCCCCTCAGGCTTTAAACTCCAGTAGTTTTAGGACAAGCACTGAAATATGGAAATATCAATAAAAATAATGTCTTGTATAACGTGGAAATTGGAACGGTTTCCCAGTTGAGAATGATACAAGCCCAAAAGTGTTCCTTTACATCAACTTCTTATTCAATAATGCTGCGTAGCATGCCAAATTCAGACTCATTCTAACATCAAAAATATACACAGGTTAGCCATAACATAACAACGCAAAACATTAAGTATTATGAAGGTTCCCCTTGAGCCACCTGTGCAGCTCTGGGCTGTAGGATTTCATAATCTCAAGGGGTGCTGTAGCTTCTTTCACTAGGACATTGGTGGCAAGTCCTTTAGGTGCCATCGGTTACAGGATGGGGCCTCAGTGGTCAGACTTGTTTGTCCAGCTCAATTTGATTGGAATCTGGGGAGTGTGGAGGTCGGACCTGGAGTCTGGGTCCCATGTGTGATGTGCTGTGGTGCACTGGGTATCCTGGTCCCTTTCTGTTATGACCAGTTTGTTTGAGCGCTTTGTGCTGCATTGGCTTTTCTGTGGGATTGGACTAGACGGGCTAGTCTTTGGATCCCAAAAGGCATGAGTGTGCCTTGGGTGCCCAAGATCCTGGCACCAGTTTACTGATATACATAATAATTGATAATCAGTCTTAATATGTTAATGTACTCATTGATTAATCTTAAGTAACAGGTCAGGCTTAAGAAGGATCCTGAGCATATCCAGGGCAGATTAGAAGCGAGATGGACACCAGTCTAGCATACATGTTAAAACTCACATTCACACCTAAGGAGAAAAGAAAATCCACATGGAGAAGCAGCATAGGTTTGTTTGCACTTTCTTGAAAGCTTGCTTTTTTTCGTGTCCTCAGAGTGTCCCCCAAAGGGTATAAATGATTATACACAAGCTGAATATGCTTGATAGTCTCAGGGAGAAACAGCCTTTTAATATTTCTACAACTTTCAATTTTTGTTCCTTTCTCAATTTTATCATTCGAAAAATATTATTACATTTATATTCTGAATACAATTATATTACTGTCATAATTATATATTGGTACATTTTAATACACCTCACTGTCTGATCTGGGTTTCAAGTAACGCAAGGTTTATGGTGTTCACGGTTAAAAGTGGATTAAGGAATTAAACATTTCCCGGCCCCTGCATTCTGGACATTCTGGAAATGCAGAGAGGCTGCTGGGGAAGTAGCTAAATGAATTCTAAAAGCCTGAGTGAATAATATCTCTCGCGCTTCCTGATCTTTGTAAAGTGATTGCTTTGCTCTGGCGTCACGTTCAAGGTGAATTTGTACACGGCAGACAGCTTTCCTTTGCAGTTCTCTTTCTTAAAAATAAGCTATATAATAATTTTTTTTATTTAAGGGCTTGTTTTTTTCCCTTGTCTGTGTAAGACTATTTCCAAATGATCAGGTACAGAAAACCATACACTAGTAATGGTACTGTACCCTGGTGCCAAATTTTTTTTGTTCCTAATATCTAAATCTTTGTTTTTTCTTTTCTAACAGATTAAGAAGACCTCTGAGGCCACAGTGACCACCATCCAGGACATGGTGACTATCGAGGACTACGACGTCTCTGAGTGTTTCCACCACAGCCGCTCCACGGAGTCAGTCAAGTCCACGGTGTCTGAGACGTACCTCAGCAAACCCAGCATTGCCAAGAGACGTGCCAACCAACAGGAGACCGAGCAGTTCTACTTCATGGTGTGTGCACATAAGTTTAGAAAGTGCAGCTAGAAAATGCTTTAAATAAATCCCTGTCAGTCATTGAGTTTAACTCTAACCCTCCTGATGTTATGCTGCCGTGGTTTCTTGTCAGAAATTCCGTGAGTTTCTGGAGGGCAGCAATCTGATCGCCAAACTCCAGGCCAAGCATGACCTGGTGAAGAGAGCATTGGGAGAAGGTACCTCATACAAATACTAGCTTTTATACATGGTTTATTAATAGACATGGCTACAGTATACCTGTATTGGGGATGATATCTGAATCTAAAACAACAATGATCTCATTACTACATGTTCTTAAGTCATGGGCACATCATAGTATCTCATGGCCATGCATTATGCTATTTTGTCCCCATGCCTTAATAAGTCATAGGCACAACATTGTATCACAGTCCCACGCCTTAGTAAGACATGACTACAACATAGTATCTCATTCCCATATCTCAGTAAGTCGTGGCCATACTGTAACAGAGTTTCTCATTCCCACACTTTAGTAAGTTGTGGCCCAACATACTGTACTATCTTGTTTCCATGTCTTAGTAAGCCGTGACTACAACATAGTATCTCATTCCCTCGATCTTTGTAAGTCATGGTCACAACATACCATTTCATTCCCTCAACATAGTATCTCATTCCCACATTTTAGTAAGCTGTGGCCACAGCATAGTATCTCGTTCCCGTGATCTTTGTAAGTCATGGTTACATCATATCATCTCATCTCCACAACTAAGTAAGTAGTGACCATAACATCTCATTCCTACGCCTTAGTAAGTCATGGCTACAACATACTGTCCATCTCATTCCCACGCCCTTACTAAGTAGTGGCCATAACATAATATCTCATTCACACAATTTTAGTAAGTAGTGGTCATAACATGGTATTTCATTCCCACAACCTTAGTACGTAGTGGTCATAACATGGTATCTCATTCCCACACCCTTACTAAGTAGTGGCCACAACATAGTATTTCATTCCCACAATTTTAGCAAGTAGTGCTCATTACATGGTATCTCATTCCCACAACCTTAGTAAGTAGTGGTCATAACATGGTATCTCATTCCCACGCCCTTACTAAGTAGTGGCCACAACATAGTATCTCATTCTCACAACCTTAGTAAGTAGTGGTCATAACATGGTATTTCATTCCCACAACCTTAGTACGTAGTGGTCATAACATGGTATCTCATTCCCACACCCTTACTAAGTAGTGGCCACAACATAGTATTTCATTCCCACAATTTTAGCAAGTAGTGCTCATTACATGGTATCTCATTCCCACAACCTTAGTAAGTAGTGGTCATAACATGGTATCTCATTCCCACGCCCTTACTAAGTAGTGGCCACAACATAGTATCTCATTCTCACAACCTTAGTAAGTAGTGGTCATAACATGGTATTTCATTCCCACAACCTTAGTACGTAGTGGTCATAACATGGTATCTCATTCCCACACCCTTACTAAGTAGTGGCCACAACATAGTATTTCATTCCCACAATTTTAGCAAGTAGTGCTCATTACATGGTATCTCATTCCCACAACCTTAGTAAGTAGTGGTCATAACATGGTATCTCATTCCCACGCCCTTACTAAGTAGTGGCCACAACATAGTATCTCATTCTCACAACCTTAGTAAGTAGTGGTCATAACATGGTATTTCATTCCCACAACCTTAGTACGTAGTGGTCATAACATGGTATCTCATTCCCACACCCTTACTAAGTAGTGGCCACAACATAGTATTTCATTCCCACAATTTTAGCAAGTAGTGCTCATTACATGGTATCTCATTCCCACAACCTTAGTAAGTAGTGGTCATAACATGGTATCTCATTCCCACGCCCTTACTAAGTAGTGGCCACAACATAGTATCTCATTCTCACAACCTTAGTAAGTAGTGGTCATAACATGGTATTTCATTCCCACAACCTTAGTACGTAGTGGTCATAACATGGTATCTCATTCCCACACCCTTACTAAGTAGTGGCCACAACATAGTATTTAATTCCCACAATTTTAGTAAGTAGTGGTCATAACATGGTATCTCATTCCCACGCCCTTACTAAGTAGTGGCCACAACATAGTATCTCATTCCCACGCCCTTAGTAAGTAGTGGCCACAACATAGTATCTCATTCCTACACCTTAGTAAGTTGAGGTCATGGAATAGTTTTTCCCCCAATCTCACCACAGGTTTTTTTTTATTATTTATTTATTTATCTTACATGAGACCATTACATTTCCAAAAAAAAAAAAAAAATCACTGAGTATTTTCAAGTTTCCACTGTCCTAAAAGAATCTTTAAGGTTTGCAAATTGTAAAGTATTAGATTAAGGCAGTGAATCTGGGATACTTTAGCCTCAGCGTCTCTTAGACTCTCCTAGACCTTGCAGCTAGCCTACCTGTGAGAAATGTCAGCTAGTGAACTACTAGCTGGCTGTATTAGTGATATTAGATTGGATAGATGGAGGATATAAAGGATTCTTAGTATAGACATAGTATAGACATTTATAAAACTTGGCATGTTTAATGGGAATTAATGAAATGAAATGTTTTGTGATTATGTTATTAGGTCATAAAATCTGTCAGTGTTGAGGGTGGTATTGTTGTCATACTGGCAGTTTATACAAGAGAGATGAAATCCTCGAGAAAAATCACAAATGACAACAATAATACCATTTAATTAACAAATGTTAACGAGCTTCATGAACACTGAATGTTGATCAGTAATAATGGGACGCCCGTTCAGCCGTCCTTGCTGTCATGCCTGATTGCCCTGCACTGACATGAGGTGTGTGTACGGTCAGGGGTACTGTCAGGAGTGATGTGTGTAATCTCCACTGTCCTACCCAAAACTGAATCCACTATTTCTCCATTACTTGAAGACAGATGCAGGTTAAAAGGTTTCGGGGAGGGGTCACCCCACTACATGTTCCGGATGAGATACGCTGTGTATACACTCCGCACTGCCTGTGACAGCCAAATAATTCTTACTTTGTCCTCTGTGTGTGTGTGTGTGTTTTTGTTTTTCTGTGTCTAGGTCACCGAGCAGAGTATATGACCACAAGGTAAACTCATTCTCAACTAAAAGTTATTTTATTTTTAGTTAAAATTACTTTTTAAGAACATACTGTATTGGGAAATAGCTTGCCCAAAGATGATGTTGGTTCTCAAGCTTGCAAGTGAGACATATGCAAACACCATGCAATGTTTAATTATTCCTAATTGATGTTTGCATATCAAAAGTATTGTTAATTTTCCAGCCATTAGACTGTATAATGCCATAGAAAATGTAACTTTAAAAAACTAAGCATTTGGATCATTTAAAAACTGGTGTAGTTTGGTGTAGAGCATATGTTCTGGTCTGCTGCAATCCGGCACAGACACAATGCGACAGACGATATTCTGGTCCTCTTGGGGTTCCATCTTTCAGTCTGTCTCTAGCACAGTTCTTACCTCAGGAATAGGGAGAGAGTCTTCAGCGCACACTTTGTGATCAGATCAAAACAGTTCCCAGGTGAAAATGACCGGTTAATCACAGGGCGTGACTGTTCTGTTCATAGATAAATGTATAGTCAAATCAAATGGATGTATGAACTCTCCAGATAAAAGGCTTCTTCAAAGGTTCTTTAAAAGTTTTTAGTTTCCTTGAAGCGTTATACTAAAAAAATAAAATAAAATAAAATCCCTTTTGAGAATAATGCATGGACATCAAATATAATATTGCGGGATATAAAGTGATGTTGCCTCTTAAATCCACAGAGAAAAAAAAGACATTTGCGAAGACTCAAAAGTTTGGGCATACACCCAGTGCGCTATATGGTTAACATTTTTTATTTGTTTAAAAATGTGTTGCACCAGGTGTTGATTCAGATTCAGATCACATCAAACTTACCCCACCTTTCTAACAGACCCACAGACTGTATAAAAAGAACTGAATAAACCATGTGTGATGTCACACACGGGTTTTCTGAAGAAAGCTCAACTGTGGGGGCTCTGGTCGACGCCGATTCCACTTAAACCCCAGTTAATCCGTTAATGGTCAAATGGGCGGAATGTACTATGTACCTTGCTGTTGGTTGAACATGCCTACTTACCTCAGTTACCACAGTCTGGCTAGATTAACTTTAGCTTAAATAAATGCTAAGGTGGATAGCATTCATTTACAGGCTACTGTAACATTACTTTGCAATTAATTAACCTCCATTATACATACGCTACATATACTATATGGAGAAAAGTATTGCCCAAACCAATTAGTTATTGAATTCAGGTGTTTCCATCAGCCCCCTTATTCCCAGGGAAGGGCAATCTTAATGCCTTAGCAATAACATCCTGGACAGTGCTATCCTTCCAACTTTATGTCAACACTTTACGGGACTCCTTTTTCTATTCCAACATGACTGTACCCCAGAGCACAAAACAAGGACTATAAAGACATGGCTTGATGGCCCTGACCTCAACCCCATCCAGCACCTTTGGGATGAACTTAAACGGAGATTGCGACCCAGCCCTTCTCGGGCCAACATCAGCGCCTGGCATCATAAATGCTCAACACAATGAACAAGCAGGGATTCCCACAGAAACACTCCCAAATCTTGTGAACAGCCTCCCAAGAGAAGTGGAAGCTTTTATAGCTGCAAAAAGAAGAGCAAGTCCATATTGAAGTTAAACTATAGTGATTCCAGTTAGCTGGTTAGCAACAGTGATGCATAGCAGACAATCACTCTACTGTAATCAGCCACGACCCCTAATTATACATACATTTATGGCTTAATATAATTTTAACTGATAGGTTGCATAAAAAATTCATGGTGATATGGATGTCATAAATAGGAAATCTAACTATAGAGATTTTTGTACAGTACTTAATTCTGTTGTAAAGTTAGGCATTTTAACAATTGATATTGACTCAGTTTTATAGTCAACTTGGACATTCGAGGAATTCGAGGAATTGCACATTTTGGCACTACCGTGTTGGCTTCATTTTTTTTTTTTTTTTTGCCCTTTTGAATAGACCCTAAAATCCCTCCCAAGTTACCTGAACAGGGTCAGGGAGTCTTTTTACACTCCCTGAACAGAATTAAAGAGCAAGTATCACGCATTACGCCAGCACACAGTGTCCTGTCCGTGATGGGTTACTCGTCCGCTGCTCTGAGAGTTTTTTCCTTTGGCAGGCCTCACAGTGCTGATTACTGAGTTTGATGTAATATTAGCTGTATAGTTGAGTCTAATCAGCGTCAGCGTTTTAAAAGGTCAGTCGACAGATTACTTGCTGGCTCATAGTGCGCTTTCTGAGAAGCACAATAAGAAAAAACAGTAGCCGTTTTCATTTCATATTAAATGTTCAGAACAAATGAAAATATTCTGTCCATGTTTTTTTTTGTATAAATGTATAAACATTTCTTCATTTCATAGGCCTCCAATTCTTCCTCCCAAACCACACTGGAGGCACAGACCTCGTTCAATTTTTAACATTAAGCTATTTAATGGCAGTTTGGAGGCCTTTATAAAGGTACAGATTGTAGCAGATATGAGAAATCATCATCTAATGAGCCTGTAACCTGCTCGAGCCTCAGCTTCTCCCTGAGATTATTACAGTCTGTCTGTGTGACCTGTGAACTCGGTCTTTACACACAGGAGAAACGTGGGGCTGTGCGTGTCTGTGCGTGTGTGTCTGTGCGTGAATGTGCATGTGTGTGTCTGTGCGTGTGAGTTTGTGCGCATGTCTGTGTGTTTTTGTTTGTGCGCATGTGCATCTGTGCACATGTGGGTGTGTTTGAGAATGCTGACTTAAAGTGAACTGCTTTAAGAATAGATTTCCTAGCTGATTTAGTAGTTAATCAGATGTAGGACTGTAGTGATTCCCAGTGTAAACATAATAACTAAAGACTTTAGTAAATTTCTATCTGGCTTTGAGAGCTCCTCAGAGATCTGTACCCAAGCACAGAGACCATTTTATTAGCTCTAGGCGACGTGTTCTGAGTATGTAGGTCTTATTTATTGTGAAGAAACTGTTTTTATTATTATTTTTTACTGGGACTATAGCTTCACAGTTGGTATTTCTTGCACCAGTAATTATCTAACCTGCAAAATGTATTTATGTTTTTAATAAAGTCATAACTTCAGTCGTAAAGCCAAAATAACTTTAAACTGACTGAATGGCCAAGAGACTATTTTACAGGTTATAGTACTGAATATGTGTCTGTCTGTGTGTCTGTCTGTGTGTCTGTCTGTGTGTCTGTCTGTGTGTCTGTCTGTGTGTCTGTCTGTGTGTCTGTCTGTGTGTCTGTCTGTGTGTCTGTCTGTGTGTGTGTCTGTCTGTGTGTCTGTCTGTGTGTCTGTCTGCCTGCCTGTTTGTGTCTGTGCCTCTGTCTCTGTATGGCGGTATCTCTGTCTCTGTATGGCGGTGTCTCTGTCTCTGTGTGTAGGCCGGTGTCTCTGTCTCTGTGTGTAGGCCGGTGTCTCTGTCTCTGTGTGTAGGCCGGTGTCTCTGTCTCTGTGTGTAGGCCGGTGTCTCTGTCTGCCTGTGTCTATATGTATTTCCCTGTCTGTGTGCCTGTCTTTGTGTCTGTCTGTTCGAATGTGTGTGCGCGTGTGTGCGTGCGCGTGTATGCGTGTGTGTATGCCCCCTGTGTTCTCTCTCTCTCTGTAAAGGCTGACTCTGCAGTGTCTTTGGCAGACTGATAATAATGTGTGGGCTGTTATTGGTGGCTTGTAGTGCTGTTACTGACTAACTGGTTTTCGTTCTCTCTTCCTGTCTCTTCTATGCTCTTACTCTCTACTTTGCTCGTAGCCGTGGACGGCGGAACTCTCACACCCGGCATCAGGTAGACCATCTTCATGCTGTAACTGGCTTATGCTGCCTCTTGCCCCTGCTCGCAGCCTGAACATGAACATTGACCTTATGTACTCTTGTGCACTTTAACAGTGAGAGAGAACAACACGTTGATCTTTACAGACCCACCCATGAATCCAAAATCATGATTTATTCACTGATCAGAGTTCAAATTCTCCCATTGCATAATCCTTCTAAAAAATATTTATGTAGCAGGTATTACCAACTCAAAAATGAAAAAATTGTAAAAAAAAAAAAAAAAAATTGGATTATTTATTCACCTGTTTCATTAATGTGTGAAGTGACATACAGTAAAACCTGCCTGACTGCATCTTAAATGTTCGATCGGGCTTCAGCAGATGGCTTTCAGCTTTCAGGTTAAGCGTCTGTTTGGAAATTTCCTCCAGTTGTACAGTAGATAAGAAAACCGTCTCTAATTTGTATCAGATGAGCTTGAGCCTTGTGTATATATAATATTTTCTGACTCGCAAAGTAGTGCACCATGAGGCCACGAGATCTGCTTTTAAATGTGTATAAATCAGTCGAAAATGAGCTGCATGGACATTTTGACTTATCCAACAGACGCATTTTCCGGGCCGTGCTGAGAATAGCTGGTCTCTAGCCGGCCTGTCCGCATACAGTACTGTATGCCTGCACTCCCAGCTCATTCTCTTTATTAAAAGCATATAAGGAAGAACCGTGCCAAGTCTAGAGCTAGCGGTCAGCCAAAGACGGAGAGGAATATTTACCCTGCAACAGGCCGAGGCGGTCTTCCCGGTGAAGAACGCATTAGGATGCTGTCTGAGAATCGTTAGTGTTGCTTTGTTGATTTGTTCGGCTCGAGCTATTACCGTGCACAACTAGGTGTACAATTAGCTCCTGTTCATTATACTGTATGTATTCATTACTAGACGGGTACAATTTTATTTTAAGCAAAATAAAATTCCCACCATGTCTGTAATCACTCCTCTCACAAACTAACATTTAAAACAAACAGCATGCATTATGAATTATATATTAAAAGTGTTGCTTGGTTGATGTTTAAAAAAATATAAATAAATAATAATAAAAGATGCATCACTATGCAGCAGTGTATCAGCATTTAATCAGTGTTCGTTTTCTCTTTGAAGGACTCCGGCCAAGTCATTCCACGAGTGGTAGAAAGCTGCATCCGATTCATCAATCTTTATGGTGAGCCGCATTCCAGTTACATCCTCACGACTTTCATATAATCACACGGTGCAAGCTAGTGATTGTTGTCAGTGCGGCATGAGAACAGCCCTGGGAGAGGAAGTTTACTGTAGCGCTCGCTGGTGTTCCGGCGTCTCTCTTCTTTATTGCCGTCTCTCTGCCGACTGTCTGGGTGCAGTTTGGGTGTGGCTCCGTCTGCCTTGACCTGAATGTCTTGCAGATCCAGGGCCAAGAGAACCTTTATAGATTTGACGAAGTTTTGCTGTCGTGAGTGGTGCAACAGAGAAGTGTTATCCTGTTAATCTTGAAATCTCGTTTTGCTGCGGTTATTACGATGTCTGGGAGCCAAGGAAGCTGAATTGGCTGTGCTGTCTGGATGGCCATTTTCATCTTGTCGTTCGCTCTCGATCACAGTGACATACATGGGTTATGTTTACAAAAAGACGGCAGAAAGTGCTTTCCGCCTCCCAGCGACGCAGCATGGGTAGCATTTTAAAAAGAAGTAGTGACTGCTTTGATGCGGATACCCGATTCAAAGCAATGCTATATCTCCTTATCTGCTCTGTTGTAGTGGAGAAGAGTTAACTAGTGATTAGAAATGGGTCAAGAGATTGTCCATGATGTATTCCCGCCTCATTCCCATTTTTCCCGTGTTACACTCTGGATCCACGGCAACCCTGACCAGGATAAAGCAATTACTGAAGACGAATGATTGATCGAACGGCTTCAACCTTTCTGACCCTCATTAATTAAATCTGATTAGAGAAAGCGTGCATTTTGAGAAAATTTTGCATTCTCCTCACGAGCCCAACTCATCGCTTCAGCCGTTCTGATGGGACATCTGGACCGCACTGCATGTGGTGTGCTTCTTCACTTGTTTTAATATTTCTCTCTCTCTCTCTCTCTCTCTCTCTCTCTCTCTCTCTCTCTCTCTCTCTGTCTCACCACAGGTCTTCAGCATCAAGGCATATTCCGCGTTTCTGGCTCTCAAGTTGAAGTCAATGACATTAAGAATTCATTTGAGAGAGGTGCGTAGTGAAACGTTGTCACATATGAGATGTTGTTCTAACATATAAAATCTCATCTTTTTTATCTCATATTTTTGCGTGACTAGTGCTCGAGGTTGTTTCTGTGCCGTCATCTATTTCGCTTTCGATTAAAGGAATATAAAATGACACCAAGCCGTAGCATTGCTGTGATGACACGCTACGGCTTCTCTGTATCGTATCTCTGAATGTAAACGGGACGTGTTAAGTATAGCTTCATTTACTGAAACTCGCCGTGTCTCCCAGGCAACGACCCTCTGACAGATGATGAGGATAACCACGATATCAACTCGGTGGCCGGAGTTCTCAAACTTTACTTCCGAGGTCTGGAGAACCCCCTCTTTCCAAAGGAGAGGTTTAATGATCTCATCTCCTCCATCAGTAAGTGCAACGCATGCGTACAAATCTCAATCATGACATTACTGTAGGACAATGAATATTTGTGGACATGACGACTAAGTGATGATGTCATCTGTTGATTTTTGTGCCAAAATCAGCAAAAAGTCTTGGGTCGGATATTAGAGGAAAATCAGTTTGATTCCATCTTGTAACTACTACTAATCATAATACTACTGCTACAACTACTACTAATAATAATAATAATAAGACAATCAAAAAATATTATAATTTTTATACATGTTTATATATACAGTATATATAACATATAAAATGATAATAATATTCATTACATTTTATATGAATACATATCTATAATAATAATACTATCCATTAAATATGATATAAATACATATATTATATTGTATAATAATAATAATAATAATAAGTATTCTTCTTATGATAATTATTTATTGATCAGAAAAGATTTGGAAAACATTTTTCTGAGTCTGTAAATAAATTACATTGAAAAATTGCTTACATTTTTTTTATTTTTATTTAAGACAATTTCGTATTATTTTACTTTATTTTTACATGTACTTATATTTGCAAAATACATAATTTTTGTTTGAAGGCTGCAGTTTTGGGTCATATTATAGCATTATGAACGTATGTATTTTTTTTCTGTACTTTTTGATATGCTTCAGTTAAAAAATAATTTTTTAGTAATTGATTATGGTGGGGAAAAGGTACTAGATCGATATCACTGTTGGTTGTTTCACAAGTTTTCAGTACTGTACAGTATGTTTATCAGAAAAAAATTATAATATTATTTTTAAATAATCTTATATATATATTAAATATTATCCAGTTAAAATCCAAACCTATAATTCATATGTAAATAAAAAATAAATGAACTAAAATCTGAAAAATGTTCTGCTCTGGTCTGGTATGGACTTGGCAAATACTGTAAATTGCTCCTATACAGTATGAATATGATATGACTGTGTGTGTGTGTGTGTGTGTGTGTGTGTGTGTGTGTGTGTGTGTGTGTGTGTGTGTGTGTGTGTGTGTGTGTGCACTTACACTGAATGAATGAATCAAATGTGATACTCGTGAGTGCTTGATGCGAGTGTGTGTGAGTGTGTGATGAGCAGGGCTAATTTAACCTCAGTTGTTTGCGTGCGGCCTGTACTGTGTGTCGGATCATTGTTGAAGACTTTTCTTCATCCCTAGCACATCGGCCTTGTGTCCTCTTGCTGAAAGCTCCCGGTTATTAAAGCCGCGAGCTCCTCAGTAAAGTAGCAACAGTGGTGGTATTTGATGGAGCTCTGTAGCCTGAGGCTAGTGCTGGCAGCTTCACTGTGCAGCAGTGTGTCCGTCCATGCTGTGACGCATAACCGCACCAGCCTTGCTTTGTGCCGGAGTGAAAGGCACATTGTCGCATCAGTGCTTTAAACGGGTTTGCGTGATCAGAGAGCTTTCTTTTTTCCAGTTTTCCCTGATTGATTTAGTGTAACGGAGTATAAAGGGGTGTTCTATATAATAGACGACGTGGATATGAGTTGATGTTTTGTGTGTGTGAGAAAGAGGGTTTGTTGTTTGTTAGGGGTGGTGTGTGGATGTGTATCAGGATGTGTGCAGTAGGGTGGGAGTTTGTGTGTAGGCTGGCCAGACAGTGTGACTGATAGGGATTCCCTGCTGATTACACACACCCTGTATCTTTGCCCATGCTATCAGTGCGCTGGCCTGTACCTCGGGCAGCTGCATGCCACACTCCTCCCTCGCTTCATTCCTTCACTAACCCCGCTCCATAATGCAGTTCATTATTATTATTATTATTATTATTATTATTATTATCGTATGCATTTATACTGCTCCAACAAAGAAATTCTCTGTAACGGTGTGTTGAATTTTCCGTCTGTTGCTCAGCTTCATTCTTTCTTCCGTAACTCACGTACACACACACAGCTTAGCTCTCTTAGCTAATTTAAATTCCTTGCTCTTGCCACTCTAAATATATCCAGTCTGAGTTGTTGCAATGAGAAGAACTGTGGCAGAGTTTAGAGTCTGTTGTGTAGCTTCAGGCTTCCAGCTGCTGTGTCTCTCATTCTGAAATATGCAAGTCAGACACGCAGGCACGTGTAAGACAAAGTAATGTGGCATGGCGAATTCCCAAAAGCCCATCTCTCAAAAGGCACAGCAGGCAGCTTTTTCTGGTGTGACATGGCTATTTTAAGCCGCTATGAGCGGATGAAAGGATCTGCAGGGGCAGATATGGATGAGCACAGATCCCCCTGTGTGTGTGTGTGCGTGTGTGTGTGGAAGGAACAGAAGTACGGCACATCTTGTGCCTTGTAATCTGCCATCGTAGCACCACAGCGAAGTGCTCACTGAGTCAGCAGACATTTAAAGAGACAAACTCTATTATTTAGCTCAGAGCTGTAAAAAGTCGACTATTCTGTCTGACAGCTTTTTATAGTAGATAGTCTTGCCAGTTAAACTCCGAGAGTGTCGCATACCTCGCTTCCCTCTCTACCCTAATAATCAGCTTTATTAAGGTGTGAGGTGCTGATAGAGGCACAATTTACTGTAACCGCACTAGATTATTAAAGAATACTCCTGATTTATTATTCGCCTTGAGAAACGGCAGGTCTCCGAGTTACTATTATAGATTATTGAGTGCTTGGTGTACGTCGGTTTCTGTTCGCACTCAGAATTATGGACATGTACAGTACATGTGTGAATGACTTTTTATTTTTTTAATTGTTATGCAAGAAATTTGTACTGAGGCTGGTTCTGTCTCCAGAGAAACTAATCTAGTCTCAATGCATTATGGGACAAATAAGGCATGAAACACTTGTGTTATGTGACGATGTAGGAATTACCTGTCAAATGAAATGTTTTTTTTTCCTAAGATCATTTTTATTGCTCAAGTCATAATTTTAATAGTTATATTCGGTTCTAGGGAGAATACACGAAACAAGTTAGATCGCTTTGATTAAAGCATTACCAATCCATAACCAGCCAGTTTTCTTCCTCTCAAAGTGAATAAGACATAAAAATCATCATAAAAAAAAAACAAAATAAAATCACAGATCCATGCATCAGTTTCTGTCTCGATCTCTGTGTTTATATTAGTTGCCATAATTAAATACTACAATACTAGAGTCCAGATAGACTAAATGAAACATGCATCAATTTTTTCAGGCACTTCAATTAAGAGTACAGATAAATAAATCCATAAAGTGTTCAATAAATCGATCGATGAGGGGCGTTCAAGACGAACCTGGACTTTTTGATTATGCAGAATAACAGGAAACAGTTATGAGAGTAGAAACTCCCTTTGATTCTCTATATAATCCCCTACACTGATCCAAGCGTTTCGCTATGTTGTGCTTGGGTACCGTCAACCACCGTAAACCATGATCAGACTGCCTGCTTTATATCTGAAATGCTGGCCTCCCAGGAACTCCTTAAATGGTCTAAACATGCGCAACTGACTTGGAGTGAGGTCAGGACTGTACTGGGGTATGTGTCACTAACTCCCATCCGAGTGCTTGTAATGTGCAAGTGGTGCTGATGAATGATTGTGTACCGTTCCCACAGACAGATGCGTCCCTTAGGCAAGATGGCGACAAGTTTTCCGTCAATTTTCAGGGATCGGGCGTTCCACTCATTGAATGTTCACAGGAACGACAGCAGTGTGCCACCTCGGCCGGGATGGTCATTCATCATGGACATACAGCCTTCCTGCTAAGCGCCTCGTCGCCATAGTGTTCCTGAAGTCTTGTATAAATGTCGATTGGTTTTACAGTTTGATTAATAAGAAATTTATTATAAATTAGTTTCGAAAATTTTTTTGACTTCAATGCCCCTCGTAGTAAGAGACGATACATATATAAAACTTCTTGAAGTCATTTTGGTTGTAAATTGAATGTCTTATGAAATTTTCCTTAATTAAACTTATTTTCTAAACATAACAAGTAAGAGAGAAAAAAATCACAATTTTGTTTTTATAAAGAAAGGTCAACAATCTGAAAAACAAAGAAACAAAACTCGCGTTTTATTGATTATAAAATCAGTTCAGTGTTTTTGTTTAGAACTCTCCGAAGGGGTGAAAAAGGAAAAACCTCCATTTTTTCCCCCAGTTTTTGTTATTATTATAAACAGTGATGCATTGTGTTGATCTTCAGCACGAACAAGTTTAATACGTTTCAGATTGTCTAAAAGCAAACATGATCTCTAAAATGGCATTTCCTCACCAGGATTCATTTTGTCACAGAGTTAAAACTCTGCATCTGCTCTTGGGAGGAAAGAGTGCGACGGGGCGAAAAATTCAGGCATGCTGAGCTGGACGTGGGATTTGGTTACCGTCAGCCAAGTGCATTTGAATAGCGTTCCGCATGTGTGCTAATTGAAACCAGTCAGATTCCATCGCACTCGATCCCACAGTGAAATTGCAGCAGGTTTACGCTTTGTTTTCTGCCGAACTCGGCTAGAATTAAGACAATCCATCTAGGCTGCTTTACGCCAAAGTCGTTGCGTTATGCACATATATTATATTATATCATATTATATAATATACATAACACAGTTGGGGCTAGCTCACCCTAGGTAGCATAACAACCTGATCATCCAGTTTATTTATAGCAGGTATGAGTGGGCATGTTCAGATAGAGACGTGGCATTAGACATGCAGAGCCGCTGGTGTGCCATGCCTGACACGTTTTTACCACGAGGACACTGAATAATTATCGTGCCGCTCACCATAACTGAATGGCTTGAGAGTATGATTGAGCATGGCTCTGTCCTTCCAACTTGTTCACAGATATTATTTGTTCTATTAAATTCGTCATATGGTGTTCTGTAATGAGATCAAGATTTACGACAAGTTTCAGTGTGAATGCTTTGACTGTACAATACTGAAAATAGGGCTTGAGTTCTTGAGTCTTTTCCTTTTGTTTAATACCTGAAAGAAGAACAGATGGCTGTAGCCTGCTTATAATGCTGGAGGCAGAGGAGACGTGCATCATGGTGAATAATTTACGACTGATTTTACATTTTATGGTTTTCTAGATTTTATTAGGTTTGGTTTGGAGTAACCGAGTGATTCCAGGGTTTCATACTATATTACTATATTCAAATATTAGGTACATTACAGGACAATTGTATACATAGGAAAATAATCCATACCATAATCCGAGTTTTGGCATCTTGGAGTGCACGTTATTGCCGTAATGTCTTTTATAGCACACATCAGGACATGCTGTTATAGAAATATAATGCACTTGTCTGTTATATGCTGTTTTTTTATGTGCTTTATATCACTTTTTAGTTACATGCAGTGGAGCATTCGTGAGATAAACTATTTCTTGTTATCACTACGCCAGTTACAACAGCTCGAGTTCTAAGCAGTCTTTTTTTTCCCTCTAAAAAAGTAGCACATCTTACCAAGAATTCCAGAAAACCCAAATTCCTCCTGAAGTCTTTTCATTCCTCACTGCTCTGACACTGGAGACTCCTTCCATAAAAGGAATGATGTAATAGAAACTCTTCAGCTCATCAACTGACACCATTTCTGATTGGCTGACACCAAATCCTTAAATCTGGATACCTTTAAAGTGAATCAGTTTAAAAATGTAACCAGTATTCTAAACCACAAGGGCCACGAATAATAGCTCAATGGTTATAGCTCTGGGCTACTGATCAGAAGGTCGAGGGTTCAGGCCCCAGCTCCACTAAGCTGACAATGTTGGGCTCCTGAGTAAAGCTGCTCCTGGTGCGCTGTATCATATATCTGACCCCAACGACCTAACAAGCTGGACTATGCGAAGAAAACACTTTGCTGTGCTGTTAAATGTGTACATGATGGTGTCTTTGATGCTTTTGTCTTTCTATTGCGTAACCACAGCAAGAAGCTGTAAGACCAATAACAGGTTTAGGCTAAATCTATGCTTTTTCTTTGGTAATGCATTGTGCAATCGATGAAAAAGGAATCATTTGAATTGACTTTTATTATGCAAATTTAAAAAATATATATATTTTTTGGACACCCAGATGGATCTCCAGAATGTATGTACAAACCAAAGAAAACCTTCTTTGTTTTTTGTCCTTTTTCCATTTTTGGCCAGGGCTTGAACAAGTCAGTTCAATTTTTCCCCTATTGTGACCTCATATACAAAGATTCACTTCACAGCCTGTTATTCATCTTGTTCTCTGGCTCAGCAGTAGCTCATTTATACCGACACTAAAACAGTCCTGGCGGCACGGTCTTGTAGTGGTTAGCACTGTCGCCTTGCCCCTCCAGGGTCCGGGTTCGATTCCCATCTCTGTGTGCATGGAGTTTGCTTGTTCTCCCCGTGCTTGGTGGGTTTCCTCCGGGTACTCCGGTTTCCTCCTACAGTAAAAAGACATGTACAGTAGGTTGGGTTAATTGGCATTCCCAAATTGGCTGTAGAGTGTGAATGAGTGTGAATGAGTGTGTGTGTGTGTGTGTGTGTGTGTGTGTGTGTGTGTGTGTGTGTGTGTGTGTGTGTGTGTGTGTGTGTGTGTGTGTGTGTGTGTGTGTGTGTGCCCTGTGATGGATTGGCACCCCGTCCAGGGTGTACCCCGACTCATGCTCTTCGTCTCCTGGGATAGGCTCCAGGCCCCCCGCGACCCTGAATACAGGATTAAGCGGTATAGATGATGATGAGTGAGTGAGTTAAACAGCCGTTTTGGAGAAGGAGTGAAATAAAGGGAATTCAAGGTCCAAAAATGTGTACAGATGAAAAGAAGTTAGAATTATACAACATATTAAACTAGTTATTGTACATACAGTACCAGTCAAAATCCAGTATTGTTCTATACTGTGTTCAAACTTTTGACTGGTACTTTAGTTTTCATCACCAAAACTAACGGTAAATGCCGGTAGGTGGCTGTGGTAGGAGAGTAAGATAATTCCCCCTCAATATCTGAGAACAACAGACAATTGATGTGCTGAAATGTGTGGGATTTTTATCTTCAATTGGGACATTTCATCAAACAATGGACATGTCAGTGCTGATGATTCAGCTAACACTTAAACATCAGATTAGAAACATAAAGAGCCGCTGAGACGCTACATGCCTTGCATTTGATGCGTCAAAAAAACCAAAGACTATGCAGTTTTTTATAATTTTTTTTAATTGGACATTTAAATTTGTTTAAAACCAGGCACTTGATTTGTTCACCAGGAATTCATGCTTAATCTTTCTCTCTCTCTCTCTCTCTCTCTCTCTCTCTCTCTCTCTCTCTCAGGAATAGATAACCTGTACGACAGGGCTCTGTATATTCGTAAAATCCTCCTCACAGTCCCCAGATCTGTCCTTATCGTCATGCGCTACCTGTTTGCCTTCCTCAACCAGTAAGTCTGAATACACACATTCATTCATTACATTCAGGCATTACATGATTAAGAGAATTATTAGAAAGGGTTTTACTCTACTTTTGATATATGTATCGTAATCCTCATTACATCCCACTGTGTGTTTGCAGTCTGTCCCAGTACAGTGATGAGAATATGATGGACCCCTACAACCTGGCCATTTGTTTCGGGCCCACCCTCATGCCCACCCCTGACACGCAGGACCAGGTGTCTTGCCAAGCCCACGTCAACGAGGTCATCAAGACTATCATCATCCACTATGAGACCATCTTTCCTGACACAAAGGAGCTAGACGGTCCCGTGTATGAGAAATGCATGGCCGGAGGAGACTACTGGTGAGAGACGTGGGCTGAGTACATCTGTTAGGTTGGCACTCTAAAAGCTTGGACGAGCGCTGCTGATAGACAGCAGCATGGCTTAGAGGCTTAGAGTTTTTTTTTGTGTATGTGTGAACCTTAGTGCTGAGTTCAGCTTTAATACATTCAACAGATGTTTTAAGTGTATTTCTAGGGTTGCTAGAGGTGGAAACAGGTCCACAGTCAAGAGGTCTTTGAAAGGATTACGTTGAAGAGTGTGTGTGTGTGTGTGTGTGTGTGTGTGAGAGAGAATCCATGTGCTCCAGAGTCTGTGTGGGTAATTAGATGAAATGATGAGGCGTCTGTAGTAAGAGCTTTCGACGGGACGGCATCCTTTTGTTATGAGCGGTTCACGCGGCTGCTTCAGCCAAAGTCTTCCCAGAAAATTACAGTCATTAAAGTAAGGAAGACTTAAAGAAAAACAAAAAAGACGGTAAATCCTCAATGCCTTAAGGAGGAGGAGAGGAAAGATATAATGCCCTTTGTGAGATCCCACAGGTGTGTGTGCGCGCGTAGGAGAGAGTGAGAGAGAAAGGGCGGAAAGGGTATCCTTCAGTCATCTTAATTTTTTTTAAAAAAACACTGCTCGCTCTTTCTCTCGCTCGCTCTCTAGAGGACGGCTTAAAAAACAGCTCTGCTCTCCAGAGCTCGGCTGAAGCAGCTCAAATGTAGCTCTTTTCCTTGGATCCTTACAGACACAGACCAAAACTTCCTCTCTCCATCTCTCTCCATCTGTTCCTTAGATCACCCTCTGATTACAGGGTATATATTGTAGATGGCAGTGTACAGTATAATACTGCGTATCTAATATTAAGGCTGTTAGTTCCATTTTAAACACGCACTGCACCTCGGTGAACATCCCAATCACGATGACGATGACAGCAGTCACCAGAATGCTGATGATGTCCAGAATGGTATACGCTTGGAAAACTACCACTCAGCCGGGAGGGTCGAAGATCACGTGTTTTCTCCGAACCACGTGACTCCAGCCGACCGCATCTTTTCGAACGGCTCACTGATGCACCGTTGGGGGCGGAGTAACACACTCGGGAGACAGCGCTATCCGCTCCTTTCGCTTGCGTGAGCTCACAGTTGCCTCTGATTGGCTCAGGTTACAGCATCACCCGGGAATCGAACTCGCGATCTCCAGATGATAGGGCGAGCGCTTTACCACTGCGCCACTTGGAGGCCCACAAAACATCATCTTAAACTTCTCATATTTTGGGAACTTGTTTTGTTGCCGGGTATAGCTACTGTACAAAATAGTGTTAAATAGAGGTACATTATTTTATGTCATTGGCATGCAAATTTTCACTTATCTCTGTGTGTGTGCTGCATTTTAAATGATCGTAATCATTATTGACACTGACTCTGACAAGGATGTTTATAGAACAAAGGTGAAAAAGTAACAAAAATACATTTGATTCCTGGTTGATTTGTTAAGGGTTTTCATGTCATATTTGAATGCAGGGCTCTTTGCTGCAGCGCCCCCTGGTGCCTGTTTGGGGCCTAATCTGTTTAAAAGCGCCTGGTTGAATTGTTTTATTGACTCTCTTCCTGTAGCTATTATTGAAAATGTCATGTGTGTAATAGTGCCATGACCTCTCTCTCCCTGCTGCTGTTCCCTTTGCAGTGAAAGTCCTTATAGTGAGCACGGAGTCCTGGAGGATGTGGATCAGGATGGAGGTGCTGAGACGCACACCAGCGAGGATGGTAAGTGTGGCTTCAATTTAGTGCTCGGATCCGCGTGAACGGTACTTAAATATGGTCCACGTGACTCGGTTCGATGCGGTGTCCTGAGGGTTCTTTCCCACTTTACAAAAACATGCTAATTGGTAGATTTGTGCTTATAAATTGCCCCCGTAACATTTCCTTTATAAGCTGAATCAATAACAAGTCCTTATGCACGCATACAGTATAGTGAGTCAATATCTTGTACTAACTGAGTGAAGGGTTTCCTGATATGTGTAATGTAATCTAAACAGTCTGACCCAGTCCGCCTCTAGCTGACCCTGGGATTCCTTAAAAAAAAAATTTTTATACCTGATATTTAATAATTAGCTGTAGCTAATGCTGTTGTACTGAAGATATCACAGCCGTGCTGATATTCAGCACAACAGCACAATCTTAGCTATGATATTGCTTTTATATACCAGTTCTACAAACAGCTTTTATTATCAGGTTGTTTTTGGTATTTAAGCAGCTTTCCACACCTTCCACAGTTCTGTATCAGGTCCCAGTGCTATTATGCTCTATATCAGCACTCTTGGAATGCCTCTCAAATTGTTTGGCCGGAACTTACCGTTGCATGATTATGTGGATATCGTTTTTATGACGTGTTTGACATGTTTATTGAAATCCTTGTGGTGAGGCAAATGTAGATTGCACCCATGAAGCATCCCAGGCACTAAGGTTGTAAAGGATACTGCCAAGAACTCCAGTAAAATAGTGTTTCTGGACAGTTTTTTATAATATCCGTACTTTCACCAAGCCTGACAACACTGTATATGGAAGGAACAGGTTTGAGATTCGAAATCCTCACTTTGTAATCCCTCATCCTGCTCATCTGTATAGCTTTTCAAAGAATCCTAGAGGAAACAGCTGTAAGAGCAACAAACCTCAAAACAAATCCCTTGAAAACAGTCCTGTTTCCTGTCTTTCCGTATAGCGTTGAAGGTCTACTCATGCTTCCATCATTTGTGGGAGCAAAAATGACATCATCTGTCGCGCTGATTTATTATTAGGCCACTCAACGAATCCTTGGAGGGTTGTTTGAATGTCGATTTCTCATGCAAAGCGAGTTTCATATCAATGCCAGACAGATCGTGAGCGTCTCGTAACTCGTATACTGTCAATTCTTTATAACCAAGTTTCATTTCACATTTTCTTTAAATAGTATTCCCTCTAATCATATTTACTAGCGAAAAGCAGACATGTAGGAGCATTAATAAGGAATTACAGGAAGTCCCCACTCGATCTGGTAAACGTCAGCCACCTCAGGCGCCTGTGTCCGTTCCCAACACGCCACATTTTTCATGTGTCCTATCAGGGTTTCTCCAAACACTGCCAGGAAGACGGATCTCATTTCTATGGCAACTGTAACAGCACCCGAAGTTTTATTAGCCGTTACAAGCTTTTCACTTCCAAACAGCTTTTCAAAACTTAAACAGCATTTCACGGTGCCGCGGATTATTTTCGCCTGTTCTCATCTCGCTGCCAGTTCAGACCCCATGAGTCATATGTATTGATTCATTCAGCCACCTGAATCCACATAGACTCCTGATTGTGTTTGTTATGAGCTGAGTTTTTTTCCATCATTTAATAGAACATCCCACCATCACCAAACTGCATATTTATGTAAAAAAAAAAAAAGTTACTAATCAACTACAATATGATAAAACTAAAATCGTATACTTGCATGCAGAATGCTGGAATATGCCGTCCTTCATGTCCAAGAAATACGTGGATGACCTGCAATACAGCATCACAGCATGACTCTAGTGTCAATGCATCAATATTCCATCTGTTAGTAATATGTCTCCTGGTGAGAGGTCAATAGTCCTTGGTGTTGATTTACAGTAAGTGGACACAATGCAAGTGCTGTTTGGAGTCACAGTTAGAGCTGTGTGTCTTATTTGGACTACTCCGCACGGGTCATTAGTTCCCCCTCGGTCACCCGCTAGTCCATCTGGAGACTGGAGGCTGTGGTGAGTGCAGTGGAGCATGTTATACTTAGTCGGTGGAAACTGCTGAGTTGTGGATTTTTAGCCATGAAACAATTCACTCTTTTCTACATAAATCAGATTGTTAATCTTTATATTAGGTGACTGTATAGTGTATGATAGGATGAACACTAGGACTGGCCGTTTTTGTTTGTGTCGTAGCCAAAAACATCGTGCTACGTCTTTGTTTGGCGTCCTCACTGATATTGAAGGTTAGCCTCCACCTGCTGATGATTTTGGCAGTGTGTATGTATACAGTATGTGTACTCCATCCAGCTCGGCCCTGGTGGCTCCAACGCAGCCGAGGACACTCACTGAATCATGACGTCTATCAGACTGAGACAGCAAGTGATAAAGAATCCGAGTAGTAACAGAAAAGGGGACATATGGCTAACAAATGAACATATTGATCTCCCTGCCGTCATCTTTATTAACCGACTGTCAGCCCCAGACAAATCCTATTAATTCAGACTGAGCAAATTCCTGCCCGTCACATCCTATTGACTGCGTGTCCTTACGGTCACTGAAAATGAGACGAAGTGTTGTTTTTCTGTTTACTTCCTTAACCTTCATCACAAGTGACAGCAATTCTTTAATTTAATGATTATTTATTTTTATAGTATATGAAAGGAAAGGTGTACAAGGCATTGATGAGACCAGCAATGTTCTATGGCTTAGAGAAAGAAAAGACAGGAGGCTGAGCTGGAGGTAGCAGAGATGATGTTGAGGTCCTCTTTGGGAGTGACATGGATAGATAGGACCAAGAATGAGAGGGACATCAGAGGGACAACTCATGTCAGATGTTTTGGAGACAAAGTCAGACAGGCCAGATTGAGATGATTTTCAGAGGAGAGATTGTAAGCATATTGGTTGAAGGATGCTGAGGATGGAAACGCCAGCCAGGAGACCAAAGAGGAGATTTATGGATGCAGTGAGAGAGGACATGAAGTTAGTTGTTGTGAGAGAAGATGATGCGGAGGATAGGATGGGATGGAGGCAAATGATCTGGTGTGGCGATCCTAGAAAGGGAACAGCCTAATGAAAAAGAAGATGATTTATTTTTATAGTATATTTACTTATATTATATTATATTTACTATACATGAGTGCAGAATGATGATCCAGATTTATGGGCCACTGTTTTGAAAGTGCAGTGGGGAAAAAAAAGTGGTTTGTTCAGATTGGACTTACAAAGCACATATCTCCTAGTGAAGGTGTGTTGCACGCACGTACTGTAGCAGCAGTGGTGCTGGCGCTCAGGGACCCCCTGTCTGACTTAATGGGGTTTGGGAGATAAAGCAGCTGAAGCTATTTTTAGCCCTGAATTTCACTTGCTGGCTTCACTGCTTCATTTCTGTACATCTATGTAAGACTTGTGGGTTTTAATATTTCATGGATTATTTCTGATATTTTATGCTTGTTGTTGGTTCTTTTCATGATTTATTCTAACTGAATTAGTTCTGTGTGGGTGCTCACAGGATTTTGGTTGATTTATTAGTTCATAATTATTTATCAACAATTATAATGATATTCCACTCACGCGCTAGATGTTCTCCTGAAAAGGCGTGATGTATTGGGTTTAAGCACCACCTAAAATGGGCCCTGATCCCAGCCTGGACATGTTGCTAAAGCAACAGCTTAGGATGGGAACAGGCAGTCCTGCCAGGACCGTTGCTACTTTACATGCATCGAAGGCTTCCATGCTCTATTGAGTCCTTACATAAAGGGTCCGAGCAGGATCTCTCGTCTTACTGCGTTCAAACAGTTCTGCCAATGCAGGGCCTATGTACAACATTTTAACTGTCCTGTGAGGTCCGTATTCTCTCCCTAAATGGTTCTGATGGTTCATCAATAAAAATTAGCAGATACACAAATTCAAACAGAGCAAAAGGCCCATGTGATATTCTATCTTTCATTTTAATGCATACCTTTTATTGCCTATGCAGAGGGCGAACCAATTGAAGCCATCGCCAAGTTCGACTACGTGGGCCGCTCTTCTCGTGAGCTGTCCTTCAAGAAAGGGGCGTCCCTGCTGCTGTACCAGCGTGCTTCTGAAGACTGGTGGGAGGGGAGACACAACGGTATTGACGGCTTGGTGCCTCATCAGTACATCGTAGTGCAGGATATGTGAGTATGACTTACTGTACATGAGCTCATACAGAGAAACCACTTGTTCTCTCATCTGTAACTCAATACAAACATGAAATCTCTTTTGTTTGTTTGTTTTTTAACACATGGTTGGGAACTGGGCGTGAGGGATGGCTTTACTTTTTGTGTGTGTGTGTACGTGTGTGTACGTGTGTGTACGTGTGTGTACGTGTGTGTACACGTGTGTGTACGTGTGTGTACGTGTGTGTACACGTGTGTGTACGTGTGTGTGTACACGTGTGTGTGTACACGTGTGTGTACGTGTGTGTGTGTACACGTGTGTGTACGTGTGTGTGTACACGTGTGTGTGTGTGTGTGTGTGTGTACGTGCGTGCGTATATGTGTGTGTGCGCATGGGTATGTGTACGTGTAAATACAGTACAGAGAAAAAGTTTGGACACACCTTCTCATTCAAAGAGTTTTCTTTCTTGTGTTCTTTATTGTGTTCTTTAGCCCAAACGCGTCTCTTCTGCTTGTTGCCTGTCCTTAGCAGTGGTTTCCTAGCAGATATTCTGCCATGAAGGCCTGATTCACACAGTCTCCTCTTAACAGTTGTTCTAGAGACGTGTCTGCTGCTAGAACTCTGTGTGGCATTGACCTGCTCTCTGATCTCAGCTGCTGTTAACCTGCTGGTGACTCAGATAAACTTATCCTCCGCAGCAGAGGCGACTCTTGGTCTTCCTTTCCTGGGGCAGTCCGCATGTGAGCCAGTTTCTTTGTAGCGCTTGATGGTTTTTGTGACTGCACTTTGAAAGTTTTCCCAATTTTTCGGACTGACTGACCTTCATTTCTTAAAGTAATGATGGCCACTCGTTTTTCTTTACTTAGCTGCTTTTTTCTTGCCATAATACAAATTCAACCTCTTTGAATGAGAAGGTGTGTCCAAACTTTTGGTCTGTACTGTATATGTGGGAACATGTGTGTACATGCGTGTACGTGTGTGTGCTTGCTGGGTTCATGCAGGCTTCATTCTGTCTGAGATTTTGTTCATGCACATGAACGTACTGTCAGGTTCATTGGGCCAAATAAACTTGTCAAAAAGTTACTCTTTTTTTATTTCTTTTTTTATTTTTTTGCTTGAATTTTGTTCAATCACATTAAAGGTGGGAAAATATCTCATATTTACACTAGTGATTTATTTGATTTCTTTTATATTTACTATTGTCTTTTGTTTATTCTTTTTATTAAATGTGTACAGTTCTATTAATGGGCATCATGTTGGTCAGTCATTGACCTCTTATTAGGACTGCGAGTTTCCCAGATTCTTGGAGCAATTAAAAAATTTGGCAAGTGAAGGTTTCCCTTCAGTAACACTGTTCCATGGGCTCACTCGGACCAAACCCCCTACTGGCCGTCCTCCCCTGGTTTGCTCATCTCGGCAGGGGTTTGGCTGCTTTTTCATCCCAGCCATTCACTCTCCTGTGACCTCTTCCTTTAACAAATCCCACAGTCATGACAAATCCTGCCTGGGCAACCTGTACAGCATAATTGAGGAGAGCATGTCTCATGGAGACACTGACTGATTAATGACTGATCCTCAGCAAAGCTATGTCTGGTGATGATTGTGTTGGGGGTGAGAGAATTAATCGGCCAGCGCAGGGCTGGAGGGAGTTGAAGCTGCAGAGGCAGACCGTGTCAGGCATTCTGTCCTGTGGAGAGATGGTTGCATGCAAAGGAAGTCTGCAGGACAGCTCCCACACAGGCAGGATTTCCTCCGTAAGCTCAGCGCCCGGAGCGACCCCGATTTAATTCTCATATGTAGCTTATTGCTGATTTAGTGTGCTGTTGTACAGTAGGTAACTAATAATACTGTACGCCGGGGGATTCGACTGATAAATTAGGTGATGGCAAGCAAATCATTTAGATCTGAGAAGATATTTTGTGCTAATTGAGTATGCTGAGCAATGAATAACGCATACAGTACACACTGTAGAAGCTGTTCCACTTATGCACCGTTTGTGAAGTCTGATCGTCATGATTAACATGTACATCTATGGCACCTTTATCCAGACCAACTTACATAAATATTAAGGCCATCATAAACCAATTAAATCTTTCTGGATGGAGCTCGGGTGTGTTGTTACTTAAAACGCTTTAATAGATTCTCATGAGACTTGTTCTGGATGTGATTCTAAGGCAGTCGACAAAATTTATGGGATGTTGGAAAGTTTAAATGTTGCTCTCAAGGGGTTGTGATACAATTTAAAAACAAGATCCCCAGAAAACACTGAATAACTGAAATTATTGTGCTTACTGTATACCTTTGCTTTGACAAAACAAATCCATCGAAATGGAACAGTCGGCTGAGTCTCATTTAATAACTTAATAGCTTTAATATATTCAATGTAATTGCGATCGTATTTCTTTTGTATTCATCACTTTACGATATAAGACTGAAGACATTATGCTTGCGGTAAATGATGATGATAAGGCAGAGTTTTCATCGTCCTCCTGTGGCGTTGTGTCTCAGGGACGATACCTTCTCGGACACACTGAGTCAGAAGGCAGACAGCGAGGGAGGCAGCGGACACGGAGCTGACGAGAAGTGCTCCAGCAGAGATCTGACCTCCCCTGCCGACAGACCTGACGCATACATCAGCAGGTGAGACGCTAAAGCCCTTCAAACAATGGTGGGATGCTTAAATACAGCAGCTACCGGTGGACCGATGTATCTCCATCTCTCATTCTAAAGCTTCCTATACAATATTTATACACATATCTAATACAAGTCCCTTACAGCTCTCAACATACAATATTTATTTAAAAAAAAATTTTTTAATTGAAACAATAATCGGAGCTATATCGAATATACTCTAAAATCTCAAACAATGAGATGAGTGTATAATGAGCAGTTAGTTATCTGGTTGTTTTATAGCCCACTCCACCTAGTTTAGGCTTCACCATTTCTTCTGTCTATTCTTTTCCTTTGTTCTCTTTCCCTTGCAACAATGTCTCCACACTTCTAAATCATTCATTGCATATGTCTTTATTTAGACTTTCTCATCCTTCCGCAGTAAAGTAAAAGTACATCCTGTACTTCCTTTAAAAAAAAAAAAAACGAGAACTCGTCACACCAAATAGCATGTAATAGCAATAAAACATATTTTTATTTAACCCAGTGGTTTCTTGTAACGTCAGCAAGGAAAGTCGGTTAGAATGCATACTGTATCAGTAACGGCTTGACCGATCAAGTCTGCGGTGTCGGTTGTATCTCTGTGTTTGATTTAAGTTCTTCCAGAAATCAATCAGGATTTAGACACTTTGAGATCATTGGCCTGTGTGTTACAGAGTGTGAGAGCTTGTTTGTTCTGCATGCTCAGTTGAACTGAATGTAAACACTAAGGCGGTGTGGTATGAGGCAGCCAGAGAGATTACATACAGTGTACACAGTGCACACTCTGCTGGTCATATTGTGCACCAACAAGATTTAGTGCAACCTTGCCACTAAAATTGCAATCGGGTGCAGATTTATTGGCACCCTTGGTAAACCTGGGTAAAGTCTTTAACTGGATTAAATTTTAGACCGAAAGTGAGTAAGGTTGTTATAGAGCAACCTAAACGTATCATGCAGTTTCGCCGAGACACGAGTTATGTACAAATCATGGCTTATTATTCGTCATGTTAAAATCAGGGTATTGAACGTTTCCTGGAAACGTACTCCATCAGAAATAGACAGATACAGTGACATTATGTGATGGAACAAATGGGATTATCCCAGTTATATTAGAATATCATTGAAAAGTTGATTTATTTCAGTGTTCCAATGAAAGTAGTGAATATATTATATATATTCGTTACACACACACTGATATATTTCAAGTGTTTAATTTTGATGATTACAGGTAATGAAAACCCAAAATTCAGTATCTCAGAAAAGTTGGATATTCCTTACCAAAAACTTTTAACACAGAAATGATGGACTACTGAAAAGTATGAACATGTACAGCACTCAATACTTGGTCGGGACTCCCTTTACATGAATTACCCACCGTGGCATGGAGGCGATCAGTCTGTGGCATTGCTGGCATCCGGATACTGTATGGGGTTTAAGTCTGGCGAGTTTACTGGCAAATTAAGCACAAGAATACCGTGGTCCTTAATTCAGAAAAACTTCAAAGAAATTGTGCATTTTTCATTATTAGCACTTTGTTGTGCTGAGGCCGGTACATCTTGACCCCCGTGACCATGATGGAACCAGACATAACATCGCCAAGTTTGTTCTTAGTGCGTCATCTGAAGTCAGACTGAGAGCAAAAAAAATGAGTACGTAGAAGTGCTCGTCTTAAGGACAAAAAATAAAGGATGTGGTGAAAATTAAGTCTGTTAATCATTAAACCAAGGCTGTAAAAAGGGTGTTTCAGTTATCTCTTTCTGACTTCTCCCCAGTAGTCGTCACAGGAAGAGGAGTGACCCTCCGAATCGCAAGCCCCCGGCACGCCCGAGCGACGCCCACTGCTTGGTCCATCCATCTCAAAGCCACGGGAGTCTGGGGAACCATGGTACTCATGGGAACCCAGGCCTCAGCTCACCTGTGCTTAGCCATTACAGCCCTCGTGAGGTGGTGCGTGGCAGAGGTCCGGTGGTCACCGACAGCCCAGAGAGACGCAGGCGCACGGGTCACACCGGCCTCTCAGGCCACAGTAGCCTCACCAACATCAGCCGTCACGAGTCTCTGAAGAAGATGGAGAGCCCCCCGATCCGCAGATCCACCTCCTCAGGCCAGTACATGGCTAGGGGTCTGGATCCGGAAAGCATCGCACAGGTCAGCGAGCGGCGGCATCCCTCACACCACGCCCTGTAACACAGTCAGTGACTGCCTCCTGCTCCTAACACACACACATCCTTTTCTCTTGTGTTCTGTTTTAAAGCTGAATGGATCTGTGTCATCATGACGTCATACATGAGGGCTTCATAGCTGTCAAGTTCCATTTATCCTGACTACTATTACTTAGGAATGAGAAAATGAGATGTTCTTAGTTGTATTAGATGAGGCTCTGATTATTGCACACAAAATGTCCTGAAGTCATTAGTCTACCAGACCTGGCCCAGAGCTGTTGCACTAAATGAGGAAATAATCTCTAATACATTAAGAAATGCTCGACAATTTTGTTTTCAGAGTATACACCAGTGCTGTGGAGTCCATCAACGAGTATTTGCTGTAATTGATACATTTATAAATTTATTGATCAAGACTTTGGGCCATGCTGTATTTGGATGCATAGAATACTATTTTATAAAGTATAAGTACTTAGTAGTAGGATGTACGATACACAGATCAGCCACAACAATAATACCACTGCCTAGTGAATTAAATTATATTGAGTAGCATTTATATACTGTACCAGTAAACTGACCGCCTGGCCATCTGGTCTGATCCCACAGAAAAGCCAATATAAAACAAATTGCTGAAAAAAGTTTAGATTTTGGCCATGATAGACAGGTATCAGAACACCCAGCGCATCACTGCATGCTGTATATGGGGCTTAACAGGCAAAAAGTTCAAGGTTATTGAGCGTCTGAATAGCCCAGATCTCAGTCCGAGCAAAAATCCACGAAATGCACCACACAAACACGTCCGAACCATAAAGGATCCGCCGCTAACGTCTTGGTGTCACAGATCACAGCACTCACCGAAAAGGTCTTATGGAGTCATGCCTCAAGGGCACAAGGAGACCCTACACAATGTTTTTTTTTTGTTTGTTTTTTTTTTGGGGGGGTGGGGGGTTTTCCCTGTTTTGCTCCCTAATTTAGTCATGTCCAATTCCTCCCCGTCACTAGGGGGCGCCCACATCCCACTTTAAGGCTACTACCCCCCAGCCGAAGACTATTGCCAGCTGACCGCATCTTTTCGACCTGCTCGCTCACGCACCATTGGTGGTGGCATAACACTCTCGGAGGACAGCGCTATCTGCTCCTTCCGCTAGCCCGAGCTCACAGACACCCCGGATTGGCTATAGAGCCGTGATTAATGTGGGAGCACTAAGTACCTCTCATCCCTCCCCTTTGAGAGAGCACGGCCAATCGGCTCTCTCTAGACCTCCGGCTGCGAGAGGTTACAGCATCACCCGGGAATCGAACTGGCGATCTCCGGATAGGGATAGGGCGAGCACTTTTACCACTGCACCACTCGGAGGCCCTATTATGGGTTTTAAGGTTATGGCTGATTGGTTTGTTTATATCCTACAGTATTATAATACACTTGGGTTTTTCAGTATCGCAAAATACTTGCATTTTTAGAAATTACTATATAATGTTGGAATGAGGATCATTTAGCCAAACGGAAGGAAATTTGTGTTTTGATAGACATTTGTACTGAAGTTTGCAATTATATACCTAATGCAGAAGAAAAAAAATCATAGTTGATATATATGTATACTGTACCTGCTCTACATAGACATACTGTATTATCACATCATTGCAGTTAAAATCAAATCTTGAGGTCTGTTAAGACTCCTAGCCGACCACTGATGGGTATTATTACTTGTTCACACACAGTGTTCAGTTCAGTCAGTTCAGGGTTGTTCTTGATTGGTGGTAGCTGGTACAGTCTGTACTCTGGATTGTTACATGGTGCAGGAGCTGTTTGACATGCGGTAGGGGGTGTGATGTCTGTCAAGTCATGCTATATAATAATCTCTGCCTCTTGGTGAGCTCTTATTAGCTTCTCGGTATTGAGAGAGAAGTGGTATTGATGCCTTTGCAAGCTCCAGCAAAAGCCACTAATGACAGCAGCACAAATCAGCAAGATTACACACACGCACACACAGACTCAACCAGATCGTTGTCTAGAACCGTGTAACAATTCATATATATATATTTTTTAATCTCTACATATTGTACTGTTTTACAAAGTGATAGTGTAGTCATTGTAACTGTGCGTAATGTATGTGCCATTTATCTCAGTCTTTCTTCTCTTTGTCTTTCACTCTAGGACATAGAGGAGACGATGAACACGGCTCTTAACGAGCTGCGTGAGCTGGAGAGACAGAGCTCGGCGAAGCACGCCCCTGACGTGGTGCTGGACACGCTGGAGCAGATGAAGAACTCTCCGACTACGGCGAGCGGCTCCGCCGAGTCGCTGAACCGTCACCCGCTCCGTCGTAGCACCAGCTCCACCAGTGATGCCATGAGCACCTTCAAACCTGCCGTAGCCCCGCGAATGGGCGTGCAACTCAAACCCCCTGCTCTCCGTCCTAAGCCTACGGTGGCACTGCCTAAGGGTGGTGCAGCTCAGGGTTCGGCGCCACCGCCCCAGGATCCTCTCGACAAGTCCTGCACCATGTGAGCCAACCGCAGCTCGGCACTGGGAGTGTCTCATCGATTTATCTGTTACATCTCAATATTCTACACCTGGAAGTGGACTGAAGATCCAACGGTTGCTATGAACAGAACTGACAGAGCATCAGCCTGGTGGGTTGTTTAAGCCTCGGGACTTGTACTACTACTAACTACACAGGTCAATAATAAATGCCAGAACTTCTTTGTTTAAACATGTTTACCTGCCTAATCCTTCTTCCTGCATAGAAATGTGAACCTTCCTAATATGTGGTCTGCATTAGAAGCCACTCTACGATCTGATTTTCGCGCGAAGCACGAACCAGTCACGGCGTGTAGAAACCCGATCGCGTGACGTGATGTGATGTGCGTCTGATCATTTCTTGCATGTATATAGACCAGGTTTATCCGTGATGTGATTTTTAGTATGAGTAGATAAGGAAACTACGACTAGGTCAAGCAACTGTATTATAAACGAAAGCAACAAATCACAAAGGCTTCCTGCGTGGTTAGAGTAACTCGTTCATAGTTTACATCTAGTAGAGAAATGCTAAATGTGAATAATACAGGAACAAAGCAGGGTTTATCGTTTCTTTGTTTACAGCCTCAGGATTGTGTGGAATTTGATTTACTTTGTCTCATATCGACCTGAGCCTAAAGCTGATCAGTTACTAAGCGATGGATGGATGGATGGATGGATGGATGGATGGATGGATGGATGAATGTGGTTTACCTGTAACAAAGCAGCACTGCCGCATGAAAAACTAACCCTGTCTTTGGTGGTGTCTCAAACAAAAAGCTGCTAATTCCTTGTTCTGGTAAGCAGTTGCAAGTTTTTTTATTTTTTTATTTTAAAGACAACGAAAAGTAGTGTATGCAAGGCTTTACTTTGAATCTTATATTTTTCATAGTAACAATAGTTATATGTATATACACCAATGAAAATAAGATGATTTGATTAATAAAAGTGGTTTTTGGTATTTTTTTTTATATTTTAGTTAGTACATCCTATAATATTACTATCACCATGAGTACAATAAACAACGATAGAATGGGGAGTGATGAAGGAATTTTTTTTTTTGTTAATAATAGAAAAAACCCTTCTGTATTCTGAATCAAATCTTAAGCTGTTATTATGCGGATATATAATCTGTCCAGTTTAGCTGCCTGAATAAACTCCACTATAGCGTTAATCTCCACCACGACGGTACAGAACTTCATGGTTAATCTGTCAGATTTCGAAGATTATGAAGTATGACACTTTATGATATGCAAAGAGCTTTTATAAGTCTATAAAAATGACTCAACGCAATATTTCTGTAAATTTCACCAAACAAAGGCATGAAGCCGATAGCCATGGACTCTTTGACTGTTATTATAAAATGTCAATGTTATCATCCTTATTGCTACAGTACATGTGGTGTTCAAGTGTAGGGCCTGAATCCGTGCTTTAGATCGGTGAACTGCCTAACCTAATACTTGCATAACAATTAAAAGCTCTCAGCATCCTGGAAGTTTTTATTTATTTTATTTTTTTCAATTATTATTATTATAAATAAAAAAAATTTGTGTACCAACTGTACAGTTAAAAACACAGAGTGACCACTGAGAAAAAGTTGCACTAGGCATATTTTACATATAGTGAGCTCACTAATACAATGTAGGCAGACAATGGGACAGAATGGAGTGTGTGTGTTATTCATATTATTAATCATAAATCATACTGAATTTTAATACATAGCAATAGACCATATGTTGAACCAGTGTTGTCAAGAAAAAAGTAACACCTCTTGCTAATATTTCTTAGTGTATTTTAAACATAATTATAATTAATTTGCCTTTTGAATGACTAACTATTAAATTGTAATTATACTGTAACACCTTAATGTTTTTTTTTTTTTTTTTTTTTGTAATAAGATGTACAGTGCATTTCAGACAGAACATGCTTTATTAGAGAGTTTCAGGGTGTATTCCTGGTTCTATCCCTCCACAGGTGTACAGTAGCCGACTGTTGTTATATCAATGTGGCGGTGTTCATGTGTAGTATGGACTTGTGAAAGTGCCTTTAAATGCCGTTTTAGAGGAGCTTCAAGCCAATGTCCTCTGTGCTGTCATGCTCATCCTTCATATGTGCACAGTACACAGGAAAAGAGAGTGAATGCATTATTGATCAGTAGAAGCAATTCGATACAATATACTGCTTATTCATTGTGACATTGCACTTTTATGTACAAGACTGTATATATGGCATGCAACATCCTAACATGTTATAAACCTTTTTTATTCTTATTTTGTTGTATTTTATTTGGGTGGAGCACTGCTCTGGATCCTGTCTTTCTAATAAAGAACATAGTTTGATCAGCATGTTGTTGTCCTGTGTTTCTACCTGCTCAGTATGCCAGGTAGAATTTCTGATACTGAGTGAAGTGGCTAATTGTAAGCAGGAAAAATGAGAAATAGGCTTACCCGGAGGAAAGCCACCACGCACGGTGAGAACATGCAAACTTTGCACAAACAGATCAGAGTTGGTTGAGCCCCAGGATGTAGGTAACAGTGCTAACTAAATTATTATTATTATTATTATTATTATTATTATTATTATTCTCATCACCACAATGTGGTGCTGTAGCACAAGGTGTAGGTTGCAAATGATTTTGCAAAATGTTTCTGCAATTTTGCATTGTCAATACAGAAACTAATGCATATGAGAGGAATTAATTTTGATGAGTACTTCAGTTTCCTCCCAGAGTCCAAAGACATTCAGATTTGTTTAAATGGCGTTCACAAATTGCCTGTAGTGTGTGAATGTGAACGGTCCCAAGTTAGACTACAGAGGTTCCTAGCTGGATAGATGAACATACACATGCATTATATTTTTATTTTGATTAAAAGTCCCTATTTCCACAACACATCATAAGCTTTTCCCACATCAAAAAAAAAACCACACAATCATTGTCTCTTTATTTATTTGAGCTTTTCTTACTTTGTGTTTAAGACATATTACTGGGTCCATGGTGTGTTCCTCTGTTTTCTGAATCCACCTTGATAAGCAGCTATTTTTAACAGTATTTACTACTTTTCCAGTAAGTATCTTGAGAAATAAAAGAAGGGCCTTTACTGTCTGTACATCAGTAACAACACGCTCTTTCAATTATATCATTGTTTCATACATTGGAGGACCTGAAAACAGTCTGGAACTTGTCTTACTGTCTTTATGTCTGTCCGGTCAGATATTGTCACAGCAACACGCACACCTGGCTGGACAGAAATTGATTAAACTTGTGCAGGACTTTGACATCTGCCTGAAATTTAACCTAAGTGAAATCAAAATTTTGAGTAAAAAGCGATGTTCTGAATAGTTATGTGCTGGATTTAATCACCTTTTTTTTAAAATAAGATACTTAGTACCTTACATATTAGTATGCTAATATAAACAAAAACCTGCACTAATAGATATTAAATAGAAAATCTGAAGTGAATATTTTACTGGGATTAGTTAAAATTTTCACCGCTGAAATAGCAGTGTTGACGTGGTATAAAGTGAATTTTAGTACGCTGGAGACATTATAAGACAAAACTTAATCTTGATCTACTTTTTGATTTCTCATCTGATTCACTCTCTGATTACTGTACAGGGAGTGTATTTGGCTGATGAGAAAAAGAAGTACAACTTGGCATAAACAAGGCGTAAGATAGTCAGTCTTACAAAATTGTATTTCTTTGTATTAGTAAGTTATGCAGAGAATTCTGCTGTACAGAAAGACATGCAGACATGTAGGTGGGATTCAACTTGAAGTAATAATATCACTGCATCAAAAGCTGGAACACATAGTCCCGGTTTGACTTGAACCATGCATACGCATATGAGAGGCGTTCAAGTCAAGTCTTTTTTTTATTTTTTTTTTAGCAGTATATTATTGCCTCACAATAAAACATAAAAGTTGATGACGCTGCATACTGTTACATTCAGTGAGGAGCGCGTGTGATGGAACGCACCTGTTCAAACAACTGTCGCTTCGCAAACAAACGAACCCCCCCAAAAAAACCTGTCAGTAACTTGGGTTGCCAGATTGTACCACAAAAGTCTACTCGAAGATTGAAAGAATAATCTTTCCTTTAAAATAAAATATTTCCTTAATTCTTCATTTCGTCTATGTGTGTTGATTTGTATAGAAAATGATTATGATTTGCATAATTAATTATCCAAACAATTGATCCAGCTGGGAATGATTGACTATAATCTGGCAACCTGATGTTTAATGAACGCGCTGTGTGATTAACAGTACAGTATTGTGACGGTGTGCTGTGCGTAATAACACTAACTAAATGGTTTCTGTTTCGGCAGACGGTCTTGTCGTACACCTTTCAGGCAATCTGTCAGCATGGAGGGAGTTTGAATTTTTAAACTTTGAATCAGATCTTTTGCCGACCGTTTCATTGTAGCAGATGAAGTTCTCGGAGGTGCTGTGTGTGATTGTGACACTGTGATGGTGGTGGAAGGCGGTGTGAAAGGTCCAGCCCGTGCTGGTTTCGGTGCTGACGCTCTGATCGCCGCTAAAACTCCGCTGAGAGTTTGCCAGACACTTCCTGGCCAGTGTGATGACTGTGATGCTTTACATCTCTGCAGGTATTTGATTTGCGGGAACTGTAACTTCAGGTGAGTAAACTGATTCACAGGGAGGAAATCTGTTAGTTAAGCCTGGTGGATTGTTCTGGAAGTTTTAGAAAGCACCATTTCCTTACAGGGAAAAATGCCAAAACTCCCACTCCTTGGATTCCTCTCACAACTCCGCACTCCTGAGCAAACTGGGACTGGAGCAACTTGGAGAGGCTGCACTTTTCCAGCTCCTGCTGCAGAATGACCCCTACCTCCTGCCAGAGGTCAGTAACATCCACCAAGTCTGATGGGTCTCGTCAGCACCAAGGTTATAATTCTAAACATTTTTCCATTTTTTAATTAGTTTTTATTTAAAAATTCAATCTAAATTTCAGGTTAGTTTTAGTCAGATTCCGTACTGGTCTAATTAGTGATAGTTCAGTTTTTGTTTTATTTCAATTTCTCTCTCACTCACTCATCATCTACTGTATACCGCCTCGTATCTCAGGAGACATACTGTACTGTACTGTAGGGCAGTACAGGTATGGGTTACACCCTAGATGGCGTGTCAATCCATTTCAGGGCACAGACACGTACAGTACACACACTCATACACACCTAATCTGCATGCCTTTGGACTGTGGAAGGAAACCCACCAAGAACAGGGAGAACTTACAAACTCCAAGCACACAGAGCCCGAGGCAGGACTCGAACCCGGACACTGGAGGTGCAAGATGACACATCTCACAGCTCAGCCTAAAAGTTTTTTTCACAGATAGACAATGTGCATTGAAAAGCAGGCAAAGATGTCAAAAATGGTGGATTTGTCCAATTAAAATAAGTTCTACAACCGGAGTGCTGATAATTTTTGACTTTGTATTTGTCTGATCAAATGGTCATCATTTTTTAACTAATTTTTCATGGATTTAGGTTTGCACCCAATATAACAAGGGGAATGGAGAGCACGGAGGCTGTAAGTATCAGACGTCCTGCAGCAACCTCCACGTCTGCCAGCACTTCCTACAGGATGACTGTAAACTCGGTGCAGACTGCAAAAGAGCTCATTCCTTTGACGACACTGCGCAAAAAATCCTTATCAATAGAGGACTCAGTCCAGAAAACATCAGCAACATTCTCAAAATTTACAAAAACAGGTTTTTGATTCTTTCTCATGAGGAAAAAATACCTAGGCCTAATTTTCCGGCTAAAACAGTGAGTCCCAGGACAGGTAAGAACTAGATTGTCTTGGGCTTCAGCTTGACTTATTAGTAATTTTACTCATGTTTTTTTTTTTTTTTTCTAAAGTGCCATCATAATCATTTGCATATTCAGTATCTTTAGTTGCTGAAATAAGTCCAAAGCCTGAAAATTATCCTGACCCAAACGAGATTTGCCTTTTGTTCATTCGCAGAAGTTGCAGTTTTGAAGGTATTGCTTAGGGCATGTCATCTAATATATACTGTAAGATCCACTTTCTGGCTCAGTAAACTTATATTGTTTTTTTTTTTTGTTTTTTTAGATAAGTGTATCTATATTCATCACCACTTGCCATATAAATGGCAGGTTTTAGATAAGAATGGACAGACATGGAAAGACTTAACAAATGGAGAAGCGATTGAGAGAGCCTTCTGTAATCCAGCTAATGACATGAGGTACTGTATACACTGAGCTTTTATCCTGAAGTTCAATACATTTAAGTGCAAAAAGCCAAAATTATGTGTAACAATATCAAAATCAAATAATGAAATTTTACTCAAGTCCAGGGCCTGAGACTGTTAACTTTATCTCCATGACATGTGGAGGAAGCAAGGTTCGACGCCTGTCCACAGCATCACGCATTACCAAACCCCCTTACTCCATTCTGACCACTGAGTGGCTCTGGTACTGGAAAAATGAAAAAGGAGAATGGAGCGAATACGGACAGGGGGTCAGAAATCTTCCTTCCAGTCTAAGCTGGGACTACATAGTATTATATCATTAAATGTTAAATCTTAACAAGGCATGACATCATTATCTACAGGTGGATGTAAAGCTGGCCACGCCTCTCACCTCTCAGACACTGGAGAACATTTACCAGTCAAATCTGCAGAGCGAAATTTCTGTCAGTTCTAAGAAACATTCATACATGCTATACTTGAAGGGTAACCCAGACAATATATTCTCTCTAGATGGACATTTGCATGAAATGCATATACTGTATGCTTAGTTTTTTGTTGTGATGTATTTTACTTGCAGGCATGTATCAGCAAAACATTCGGTTCCAAACAAAAAGAGAGATTCGAAGAAGGCCCCGGTTTGTCTCTGCTCTAGATGTTGAAATCAAGCTTAAAAGGTATCAGGCTATAAATGACCAAATGACTGTAGTGTTGAGTCGTTTTCACAGATGCTCCATTTTAGCCTAGATGCAATAATCTGATGCAATATAATACAAAGGAAGGCTTAAGCAACATTGGAACAATCTTAAATAAAGTTTTTGAGCAGTTTGCATTTGCCTTAGGGAAAGGACCAAGTCGTCTGAAATCTGAAAAACTGGAGTAAATCATTCACCACTTTATGCTGGTCAGACCATCCTGGACCCTGGATTCACTGTGCTGAATAAATCAGTTCAACTCATAAGTCAATAAGTGTGCCCTGTCATATCAAGTCAGGTATTAAGTCACGCTGGTTAATTTTGCATTATGGTCGCTAGAGTGCAGTATTTGGTATCCAATTTTCAATTTAGGCAAAGATCGATAGCATAAATACCATATCTTCCAGATCCCAAGACATTTAAATCCTAAACATTGTTTAAAAGCATTGTACTGAACACTATCCAAGATGGTTACACCAGCTGTGATTTAAAAAATAAATGCATTTATCTATTTTTATACATTAATCAGTCAGTTCCTCTCAAGGTTTTTTTTTTTTTATTCCTTGTCATTTTAGGGAGTTTTTAATATCACTGTCACTGCTTATTTGTTTATTATGAGTCTGAATCTACATCCCTGTTTCTATAAAGCTGAATTGTAAATCATTCCTATTGTTAAAAGTTCTATACAAGTTAAAATTCTAGTTAATAAAACAATGAAATTTACAATTACAGTAGTAAGTAAACATGTGATCTTTCTTTGTGACTTTTTTCTTTATAGTGAAAGCTCCAGCTCCTCTGTGGCAGTTCCTGATCATTGGGATAGAGGAGCTTTACCCACCATCTCCTACAGGGTAGACATCTTGTTTTGTTCCTTTCTGGCTATGCTATAATCCCAAACTTTCTGTTTTTGGTACATCCGTACTGCTTTGTTATTTTTACAGTTATAATTGTGCTTGACTGTTAGGCATAAAATATTTAGTAAGTTATACCTAGTGATATGATAGTAAAACAACAGTAACTTGAACTTTGGTTGCCAGTTGGTTCCCCTGTCTAGGACAGAGACTGAATTCCTCATGCTAAAGGCCCTCTTTAAAAAGACCATGCCGGAGTACAAAATCATCAGCATTCACAGGAACCAGAACATCTCTCTGTGGAAGGCTTTCCAGTGGTAAGATCAAAGCCTGCCTAATGCCCAGGTTTTATTTAACCAGGTTTTGAGGGCTTTCCACCATATTTTAAAGGACCAGTAAAATTTAAAACCATTTAACTGTCGGTCTTCATGATCTATCAGCCTTTGGCTAAATTTGTACTTTGTATTTAGTAGAATATGGCTGTATATGGGTGAGAGCACGCCCAATGTAGAAAGCCTAACATCTTCACCGCTCCTTTGCTGAAGTCTAGTGCCAGATGGCTTGCTGTTTGGGAATCTCTGCTTTAAGCCAATGTAACTGAATTCATACAAATGTGTTATCAAGCTCAGTTTCCATTTTTCTATGGAAATACATGCATAATGAAACTGCAAAAAAACATTTCTTTTCAGGCAGAAAGAGCAGATGAAGGAACGGAATGGAGGGAGGGAAGTGTATGAGAAACTCTTGTTTCACGGCACAAAGGATTCTCTAATAGATTGCATCTGTGAGGAGAACTTTGACTGGAGGTTTTGTGGAGAGAATGGCACATTATATGGAAAAGGTGAGAGTACTGTGAATGAGTAAATAAACAATGTTTCTTATAAAACATGATTAATATTTGTAAAATTTTATATTATAGGTCAGGTTTGTAGTACGCAGCAGAAATAAATAGATTTGATGGCAGAACCATTTTTCAAGGCAGTGCACACTTGTTTTATTTGTTCTCAACTTTAGTTGGTGTTTTCTTTGTTTCTCTCTCAGGAAGTTATTTTGCCAGAGATGCCTCCTACTCTCATCACTACGCCAAATCTACAGGCATCAGCAAAAAGATATTTGTGGCACGGGTTCTGGTGGGTTATTACACCAAAGGCAACAGCAGCCTTGTCCATCCTCCTCGTAAAAGCAAAGGCTTCTATGACAGCTGTGTGAATAACTGCACTAATCCAAGCATTTTTGTCATCTTTGAGAAGTACCAGATTTACCCTGAATTCATCATAGAATATGCTTTTGGGGAGTCCAAATGTTTGATTTTATAAAAAAAAAGATGCTGAGACTCATTATAAAGGGATATACAAAGCACACATAACGGAGGAATTCAAATTCTATTTGGTACACTACAGTATTTTATAGTTGCAATATGATATTTATCATAGTGGAATGTGGAATGTACTGTATGTTGGCAACCGGTGGCTGTCTCGGACACCATGAAAAAGATAAAGGGCCCGCCCAAAAAAGATAAACTGCCCTAGTGGTAGAAACACAGATGCAGATTTTAAAAAATGGGCTACATCCCTAATTAACTAATACAGTAATTATAGAACGTTGATATTGCTTCTCTTATGTGTGGACAGCTTAGATGGTACTTTGTGATGTTTGCTCTACTGTGGCACTTTCTCATGGTCGCTCTGTTTTTGGGGCACCTTACAAGGCACTTTATTTTGTTTGTTACACTATGGGGGTACCTTAGAGGGTCCATGATTGCTGGCAATCAATGATATGGACATACAATTTAAAAGCATAAATTCTACACATTTTGCAACAAAGCCAGGTTTTTTTTTTTTGGCACTTCAAGGCAGTGCTTCTCTATACCGCCGCACTGAATTTGATATTAAACATGATATGAGTGAAGTTCCTTGAGATGCTTTGCCAGCAGTTTACAGCAGTTTACTTTAGCTGCTGCTTGTTTATGGGTCCTGCCTTTAGTTGTGACTTCAGTAAGAAAAAAGCATCCTCTACTGGGTTGAGAGAAAGTGACTGACTTGGCCAGTGAAGGATATCCCAAGTCTTTGCCTTGAGAATCTCAGGTACCTTTAACTGTATGTTTTGGGTTATTATCAATTTGCAGTATCGAGGAGTATTCAATCAGTTTTGCAGCATTTGGCTGAATCTACTATATATGCTGATACATTTGTGCTGCAAAGATGAAAAAGGTGACTGGTGTAGATAAGTAATATTTATCGTTTATAGTAACACTTATAGTTTTTTTTATTTGCAACAACAACAACAAAAAACACTGGATTGTGTCCTAAAACTAGTAGGTTTCATTTTATTTGTCCTAAGACAAATGTAACTAAGACTTTTTATTAAAAAAAATATATATATATATAAATATATATATAATAAAATAAAAGATATAGACTTTTCAGAACTCAGCTGTAGATGACTTAAAAACAAACAAACATAAACAAACAAACAAAAACAATAGTAATGGCCTCATTGTGTTTTTTCTCTGAATTGTATACTGTATGTTTAAAACTTAACTCCAAAAAGGTTAAATTAACCGGCTTATGTGTTCCTGCAAACATGTATGCTAATGGATTTGTTTATAGATCAAATTAAAGATTGACTGGGGATTATTGTAACATTTAAGTATTTGAATGCAATTGCAAAATTAAAGTTAAATAAAGAAAATCATCCAAATGTCATCTATTTTTGTCAAAACTTCTCTGAAACCCTTTTGCACAGAACTCTGGAAAAGTGAATGATAAATTAATCAACAGCTGAAATTTCAGTTAACACAATGCTTTTTTTTCACCCTTCAAGAAAACATTTATTGCACAACATGATTGTTTATAAGTTATATAACACACATAATTAAAGAGACTTAATAATTAACTTAAAATCTCATCACACAAATAATATACATAGATTTGTCAATTTGAAAAAGTGATTTGCAAACAACCCTAATTTAAATTAACCAAATTTTCTATTTATATTTGAAATTTAAATATTGGGACATTAGTGGCTCATGTTTGATTCCCAGCCACTGGATTTAGTCCTGGTCCCAAGACTGGATCAAATGGGAGCGTTAACTCTTCTTTCAAATTAGATCCTTGTTTTGTGGTTTTTGAGGTTTAGTCACTATGCATAATACAAAATAATTTTTAGAAATGATTAAAGTATTTATATTTAAAAAGATTTGCCAAACATGACAAATCTCGCCAAAATAAATGTGTTTAAATAATAAGGATATTTTTTTTTACAAAAATATACAATATGTAAGTACAATGGAACCTTGGATTGTGAGTAACTTGGTCTGCAAGCATTTGCAAGAAGAGCAAAATTTTAAAAAATTTTTTAACTTGGTCTTGATATACTGTAGTATTGTCATACATATACTCTTTGTCTGCTGAGTGTCATGTGATCACAACTGAGCCAGTGATGCTTTGTGCTGTGGGTCCCATGCTCAGTCTCAGTGCAGGTGCGTCCCTGGTGTAGTCGACATCATGTTCACATGTACTGTTTTCTATAACATTATGACCACGTGTGTGTGTGCGCATGTAAAGCTTTTTTCCGTAAAGCATGTTTCCAAGTGTTATGACTGTTCTTTAGTAACTGTACTGCAACAACGGCCTTCGTGAAAAAAAAAAGGATTTTAAAAAAGGAAAAATAAAAAGATTCTAGTAACCAGAGACTCTGTCAGAGAGGAGTGATTCCGTTAGTGTGTGTGTGTGTTCGAAAGTCGTCCTACACAGTAGCCCCCTGCTTCTGTTATTTCTATCGTCTTAACACCAGTCATGATTTTTTTTAAGTAAAGGTAAAGTGCAGGTGAATTTGTTTAAATGTTACTTTATATTTTGTATTCAATTTTGTATATAAATAGTTTTGGGTTGTGGAATGAATCATCTGAGTCTCCATTATTTCTTATGAAGGAATACAAGCACAATTCCGGAACGAATTATGCTCGCAATCCATGTACATAAATGTATATTAATAGTGTCCCAGACTTACAAACTTTCCATATCTGCAGAAATTCGTAACTCAATGGACTGCAGAGCTGCAAACATTCATGTATTGTACAAAAATGGACATTGCAGTGCACCAGATACCAATATTTACAATTACAATATTTTCAGTGTATAAAGTGTGTGTGTGTGTGTGTTAAGCTGTGCCAAAGGTGAATAATCCTAATTCCAGAAAATCCTCAACGAGACAGAGTTCACAGTACAATATTGCTCTAAGACAAAATGGCATCCTTTCAAGCGCACAGTAAACACTGTCCCTCTGGGACTTACTGCGTCGCCCAGCAAACAACTGAATCAGTGTTTCCCAAATTGTAGGCCTAGGGGGCTGTAAGGGTACTGCAGGTTTGCCTAGAGATGTCATGAAATGTTCTGTTTCTTGGAGGAAACACGTGACAGCCTTCGTCCTCCCTGGTTGGTGTGTGAATTGGCTAAGACTAAATTAGGGGGAAAATTTTATCCCCTAGGTAGAAGGCGGGGTACAACCAGAATGGGGTGCCAATATCAAATAGCCTATTCCTCATGTCCTTGGACTGAGGAAACCCACAGACCTGAGGTGGGAATCGAATCCTGGCTAATTAATTAATTAATAGTGCACTTCTATAGAGACTAGACGAGACAATTTGGGACTGTGCTCCTGGTAGCAAAGCACCAAAACAACGCCGGCACTCTCGCTTTCGTTTTCTTCAAACCGAGACTGAGCCAATCAAGGAAACGTTCATTTCTGGATGAAAAAATGGCGAGTCTGGTATCGAACCACATCCTGAAAGTGCTCTGTAATAACCAGTGCTGTTTGGAGTTCCAGCAGCTGGACGCTTTTTTACGGCAGAGGTTCACGGTGGATGAGCAGTTGCTGCGGCGCGCGCTTCTTCACGGCGAGAGCTTCCGTGTTGTGGACGAGAAATCGGCCGAGCGCGCGCTCAGCCCCGGAGCTTTAATTATTGCTCGAACGCCGCTGCGCGTGTGTAAAGACACGGAGAAATGCGCGCGCTGCGAGGAGCTGCACTTGTGCCGATATCTAGTGTGTGGGAAATGCAGATTCGGGTAAGAGTTTAATTACAACTTATAGACTTCAGAACTGAATTAACACTCGGCGGTCCACACCTATTTACTGCCTTTATTCTGGTCCAGCTGACTAAAACAAACACTGCATCAAGTCGATCACGGCTTAACAGCTGACTGGACCATCGTCTACTTTAGTTAAAACACCTTTGCACCTGCTCACGTAGGCCTGTGCACCTGTTCAAGAAGCCAATCAAGTGGCAGCAGCGCAATGCACAAATGTAATGCTTCAAATAATCTTCACACAATCATGAAATTGTATGAATTTAATTGTGACATGGTTGTAGAACTGGTTAGAGAATTTTGGAAAATTTCCCTGGATTTTAACACACAAGAGTCACCATGTGTTCTATTAAAATGGATGGGGAACCTATTAAAGTGAAGTGTCGGGTCAGTCCTCTTACATTGTTGCATGATGAAACTTTATACACTATATAGACAAAGGTATTTGGCCAAACCTTTTAATAATTCAGTGCAGGTCTTTCAATCAGGCCCCTTCTTCCCAGGGAAAAGCAATCTTAATACTTCAGCATATCAAATCATCTTGGACAATGCTATGCTTCCAAGTTTGTGCCAACAATTTGGGGAAGGCCCTTTTCTATTCCAACATGTCTCTTGTGGAAGAACTCGACTGGCCCACACAGAGACCTGACTTCAACCCCATTGAGCATTTTTGGGATGAACTGGAACAGAGATTGCGACCCAGGCCTTCTCGTCCAACATCAGTGCCTGACCTTATGAATGCTTTACAGAATGAAAGGGCACTCCAACATCTCATGGACAGCCTTCCAAGAAGAGTGGAAGCTTTTATAGCTGCAAAAGACGGACCAACTCCATGTTGAAGTATATGTATTTGGATACCGTTTCATTGCTTATTTGGCCAAATACTTGTATACATAATAGTGTATATTCACTTGGCCCACGGAGTCACATATTTTTTTTTTTTTTTTTACATTAATTACACTTGTCCTGGGGAAGTCAAGTAAAGTTACATGTAAATGTAAAGTCCCTAATATGAAAACATTCAGGAAGGAAAAAAAACCTTGGTGTGTACACATTACTGGCATTAAAGCATTGTGAAATACTGGCTATGTTACATTAGCACTAGCTGACTGCTAAATTACCCTTTAGTTGGGAGACTGTAAGCTGCGTTTTGGTATGGCATTTATATGAAGTCAGGAACCATGTAATGAGTATTATGATATTTTGGTTGTCTCTAAAAAGTGCTGAAATTGCAATTAAAGACATCAGAGAAGAAATAAAGCCTGTTTACTGGCTGTATTTGCATGATTACTCACTGCCCTACTTTCAGACACTTCCTGAAAGCCTTCAGTCAATGTTGGTAGGAAACTCAGTTACCATATATAACTTATCTGGATTTCAAACAGCCTCAGCTCATGACGAGAAGGCTTATGCAGAATATATTGAAATGAAAAAAGTGTGTGTTTGTGTGTTTACCTCACCTCTGTGTTTGATGGTTAATTAACATAATCTCTCTTCTATCAACCCCAGGGATAAATGCAAAAAACCCCATGATTTAAAATCGCCACATAACTCTGCTGTCCTGAAAAATAAGAATCTTCAGTTTCTTGAAGAGGCACAATTGTTTCAACTTCTGCTATTGAATGATCCTTCTCTTGTTCCAGAGGTTAGATCTAATTCAATAAACATAAATAAACATAAATAAATTCAACATCACCTTCCCACAGTATAAAACATTTCTCAGTTTTATTTAAACTTATGAACATGTGCTGTTTTTATTCAGATATGTTCCCACTATAATAAGGGAAATGGAGAACATGGAAGCTGTAAATTCCAGACTTCCTGCACCAGCCTGCATGTCTGCCATCACTTCCTACAGGATGACTGTAAATTTGGAGCTGTCTGCAAACGAGCTCATAATTTTGATGCAACTGCCATGAAAATTCTGAATGGCAGAGGTTTAAGTCCGGAAAATATTCGCAACCTTCAGAAGATATACAAAGTTAAGTTTCTTCTCACAGATCAAGCTGAGAAACCTGTCCCCAAGGGAGCGGAGAAAGGTTTGGCAATGTTTGATGTGATTTTATAATTATTGTTATCGTGTTGATTTATGCTGGGACAATAACAAAGAAATGCAAACTTCTTTCCTACATTATATGCTGCTATGTTTGGCTTGAAAATTCGTAAGTTTCAAAATCGAATATGGAATAGGTGCATTATATTAAAATAAGTTCATTATTGTGATTTGACAGCACTGCTGTCTGTGTTGTTCCTATTTAAACTTAAACAGTGCTGTAGTAGAGTAGATTAGTGCACTAAATGATCATATGTTATTCATAGAATCACATACTGTATCTACTGTAAGAGTCTCCCACAAACTACATACTGAATTACACTTTCTCATGCCAGACACATGCAGTATTGCACCATGTGATTAAGACTTATCTTAGTTTACAGTAAGTAGGCACGCAGAAGTTGAAACTAATATGAAGTACAGAGTACAGGTCACTCTCCGAGTACCGCAAGACAAAATTTTCAAAGCATTCTCACTCCTTAAATTTTTCCCGGGTCTCTTCTTCATCAGAAAAACCAGTGAAAAGGCAGCCGTCCAGCAGCTCTGTGAGTGAGGCGGACACCAACGAAATCTGCCTCTTTTTTGTGCGCAAAGGATGTAGTTTCAAAGGTAAAAAAAAAAATCTTTACAGTTCATTCTTCTTTAATTCGTATACTTTATAGAAAAAGTATTTCAGCATAATCTAGTAATGAGATAAATGCCCCTATAAACTAACCTTGTTTTTAATGATCATGGGACCAATCTCTTGATCTCTCCATTAGAGAAATGCATCCGTGTTCATCATGATCTACCTTATAAATGGGAGATTCTGGATAATGATGGAAGCACATGGAAACACTTTCCCAATGAAGAGGATGTTGAGAGGGCCTACTGTAATCCAGCTAATGACAAAAGGTATTCCATATAAGTGCCTCATGTCCAGTTTGCAATGCACATTTGCATTGAGTCCCCATGGGTCATTTGCTACTTTTTATTTTCATGCAAAACCCAGGAGCCTACATGAAGTATATATATTTTTTCATCTGAAATCTTGACGTAATATATTTCTTTATAGACATGTCAATATTCCTATGTAATTTTATTTATTTCTCTGTAATGTTATGTTTTCCAAAAGTGAATGATTTTGTAAATAATAATACAGACAAATTTAAATTCAAATTTAATTTGTCACATACACAGCCATACACCATATGATATGCAGTGAAGTGCTTATACGACCGCCCGTGACCTAATATAAAGAAAAAGAACATAGAGTATTCAAAATTAAACACGAAATAAGAGGAAAAATTATAGCCTAACTTAAGCTGGACAATGTACAGTATGTACAAGGTTGTTAATAAAATAGAAGTGTATGAGATGTTAAGTGGGTAAGTGTTACAGGATAAGTTACGACTATGGAAGCAGATCAGTCTCAAAAATAATTCACATGCGTATCCCACTTCACGTGCGTAAAATCCAATTCACGTGCGTAACATCCAATGCACACATGCGTGTCCCATTTCATGTGCACACTTTTTGCGCAATCTGAGTTAATTACAACGGAAATTAAGTTTTACCTCAAACCAGCATGGCGACCAAGAACAGGATGCACGTCTAAGTTTTTACTTTATTTCATAATGTTTCATTAGTGAACTTCGCCGAAAATAAAAGAGTTAACCACTTTATCATCTTTAAGGTGTGCAAAGCTAAGGAGCTAAGGCTCCTCAGGTATCATTATCTAACCTGAAAATTTTCTACTGAACGTCTTTCAAAGTCAGTAATGGCACTTCTCCACCAGGTGGCGAAAGCATATAAATAAAAAATAAAGGTAATATGAGTGCCACTCACTCAGCTAGAGATTTATATCAACATCAAAGGTTTTGACAGCAATCAAATTCACATGCGGCATGGTGGTGTTCGACAGCTCCAGGGTTTAATCCCGAGCTTAAATTCTTCTCTGTGTGGAGTTGGTGCATTTTCTGGTTTCCTTCCACCTGTCAAAATGCCAGCATGTGGATCAGCTCTGCTACGTTGAGCCTAGGTCTGAATAAGTGTATGAATGTGTGTATGATGACATGTATTGGAGTGGATAGACTTGAAGGATTTTAATTCAATTCAGATTAATTAAACTTTTATACAGTACCCATTATGGGGCTGAAAGGTCTTCCTAGTACTCTCGTAAGTAGTGTAGGTTACAAGCATGCCACACAAGCATGCATTTCTCTATAGTTTCATGAATTTGACTTTTTCACTGTTTCGCACTCAACCTTTTTACCTGGTGCTTTTATATTATTTTCTGCATACAGGAAGTCCATAAAAATATGTGAACTAAGTTCTGAGAATGAAGCTTTAAATGTTATTTTATCACTAAAGGTTGCGGACAACTTGTGGATTGTCGTACCCACGTGTGGGAAAACGTTTTCAGCCATTAGCGAGATTATGCACTGATGCTGGATGAGGAGATCTGACAGTCAGTGTTCCAAGTCACCCCGAAAGTGTTTAGTACAGTTGAGGTTCGGGCATTGGGCAGGTCATTAAGTTCTCCCACCATTCTTGACAAACCATGTGCTCTTTGTCTTCATTTTGTGCACAATGATATTATCATGCTTAAACAGGGCTGGTACCATTTGGTTTTAATAATTTAATCTTAATTCACCCAAATGAGAATGGGTTCCATGTTAAGTCCGGTTCCTTTCAAGGAACTGGACTTTCAAGGTTTCTTCCTATTGCCATTTCATGGGAGTTTTTCCTTGCCACCATCGCCCTCGGCTTGCTCATCAGGGACAATCTGATTATTTTTATTTATACACATTTTCTCAACAATTTCATTCTCATTTCCCTAATTTTCTTTTTATTCTGTGAAGATGCTTTGCAACAGTGACCTTTGGTATAGATACTATATGAATAAAATGTAATTGAATTAAACCTACAGTATATAAAGTCATTATATAAAATAGTTTGCTCACTATTGAGGTAACGGTTTGTGTCAGAAACACACATGCCCACATACCTTTGGCCATGTAGTAGTGAAAAAATACACTATGTTACAGTAATACGCCAGATACAGTATGTGACGGTGATGAGGAGCACATTTTTGGTCCTTTCCAGACCAGAAAGCCATGATCAGCATTGAGAGTCATAAATATTCTAATCAGCTAAAACAAAAACATGAGCCAGGTTTCTTCTTACAGCTTGACATAAAAATGTGTTTCCACCATAATGTTTTTCTGGACTGCAGCCTTGGGCCTCTGCCTGTGGACTTCACTTTAATGCTGTGTCGGGGGAAACAAATTCGTCGTCTATCCACAGCGTCCTCCGTTACCAAACCCCCTCACTTCATCCTGACCACTGAGTGGCTTTGGTACTGGAAGAATGACAAAGGGAAATGGATTGAATACGGCAAGGGGGTCAGTAAAGTTTGTTAACAACTATTTAATACTACAGTATATCCTTACAAAATTCATTTATATAACTATAAAATATATTCTTACTCTAATTTACATAATTGCTGTACATTCCATTAACAAAATGAAGAAACATAAGTAAATACCCAGAGTTTCATTTAATGCATATTAGGGGCATTTATAAACCCGGTCATTATTACTGCATCAGGTAATGTTTAATGTGTGTGTGGTTTTTTTTTTTCCTCCCAGGAAGATGAAAAACTTATGACAATCACATCAAAGTCCTTAGAGAACATTTACCTCTCTGAAATTGAAGATGAAATTCCTTTCAGTGTGGGTGGAAATAATTATGTGCTTGACATAAAAGGTAAGCTTTCAAGACTTGTACATAAAGGGTATATATAAATATTTTTTTAAACATTATTTTAACATTTTCCTTTTTCAGAAATGTGTCAGCAAAATTTAAAGTACAAAACAAAACGAGAGGTGCGACGGAGGCCTCGATTCATTTCAGCTCAAGATGTTAAGGGGAAATCAAAAAGGTACGGTCGTTAGATGAGCTGTGTGATTTGGTGCATTTAAACTGGTGTATGTCATACGATTATTTTATTGATTGATTGAGTGATTGATTGATTGATCTTCTCCATATTCAAACCTTACAATTGGCAGACTTCTAAGATAAGACTTAAACCTTGTGTCAACACTTGAGCCAACATCTGGTTCGCTAATGTTGCCAAAACTGAACTTAAAGTTTAACCTGCAATCTTGGTCAATTAAATAAATTAAATTTTGCATGTGGAATTTTCATTTGTAGATTAAAAAGGCCATAAATGTAAAAATATATATATTATTTGATTTTTAATTTACAGTTTAGGAATTTAACATGTAGCCTATGGTCGTGAATCTGATATAATAATAATAATAATAATAATAATAATAATAATAATAATAATAAACTTTTTGAAACTATTTTGAAAAATCTTTCTAACTTTCTGTGAAACACTGGGATAAGTAAGTTAGTGTATAAGGGAATTATATATTTCTTCCTTATTTTGCAAAAATGTCTTTGTGAATTTTTCTTTCATAAAGATTCCTTGGTTAAAACTTGAATCATAGAGTATTTAAAATGTATTTATCCATAACAATATATGCAAAATTATACTGTGTGGTTTTTTAAAAATTGCCAGTGCATGTATTAAATTAATTGTGAATGATTTGTGTTGCATAATTAAGGTCGTTATACAGTGAATATTACTACATTATTATGAATCTGATGGTAATTATTTATCTTTAGTGATGCGCAAGAAACCACAAGCTCCTTCTCAGTGGAATTTCCTGGTCACTGGGATAAAACTGCTCTGCCCAGCTTCTCCTACACGGTACACGACGCACTATACACTAAACACAATTAATAATTAATTAATTAATTAATTTTTCTATGCATTTTTCGAAGTATAGAGAAAATGCATAGAGGAATTTATTTAGAAAGTATTGTGTGACTGTCTGCCTGGTACAGTGGAACCTCGGATTACGAGTAACGCGGTTTACGAGTGTTCCGCAAACCGAGCAAAGATTTTTAATAAATTTTTATTCGGAAACCGAGCAAGTATTAGTTTACCAGCGCCGAGTATCATGTATCACGCATGCGACTCTTATTTTGACACTGAGCAGCACTCTTGTGGAATGTGTGTGCGTGCACGTAATTTGACACCGACACACACATGCAAACACCCTGATACACACACAGTTGCTCTCTCGCCTTTTCACCCCCTCCCCGGCTTCACAAACACACAGAAACTCTGCTCTGGTGCGATTCTTTTCAAAGGTAAGGTGCTGGTTCATTTTTTTTGTTTCTGTTTTTTTTTTTTTTTACTTTACTGCAGTGATTCCCTTAGTATGCTCACACCAGTGTTAGAGAGATTTCTTTTTTTCCTGTTAAAACGGTGTTTCCGTTGTGTGTGTGTTTGTTGTGAAACTTAAAAAGTACTTAAAAAGTGATTCCGTTAGTATGCGCACACGCCAGTCTCAGAAAGATTTTTTTTTTCCTGTTAAAACAGTGTTTCCGTTGTGTGTGTGTGTGTGTGTGTGTGTGTGTGTGTGTGTGTGTGTGTGTGTGTGTGTGTTGTGAAACTTAAAAAGCAAGGTGGGGAGAGGGAGGAGAACTGTTACTGTGTAAAACGAGGCGAGGGAAGGGGCTAATCCCACACACACACACACACACACACACACACACACACACACACACACACACACACACACACACACGGCGCCTGCGCGCACCAACGGAAACACTTATCTGTTGGGATTTATTTGTACTTTTTTAAAAGGCAAAATGCAGATGAATTATACTCATACTAAATAATGAATTTGAGTTTTCATTATTTCTTATGGGAAAATGATGATTTGGTTTACGAGTGTTTTGGAACACGAGCCCACTTCTGGAACGAATTATGCTCGTAATCCAAGGTTGCACTGTATATCAATTCAGCTGGTACAGTATGAACGTTGGCTAATAAAATGAGGAATATACACAGATACTTGTTAAAGAACCGGCTCTAACCTTTTGGTTAGTCATGGAGAAAAATTGTCTACTGTGCCATTTTTGTTTTTTTTTCCCCACCAATAATGCTTCACCATGGCTAAAAAGTTTCAACTTATCAAAAATTTTCACTTTATCAAACTCAATGTTAATTAACAAAGCTTACTTTGTCAGATTGTTCCTCTGTCACGCTCTGCCCCTGATTACAATGCGGTAACCTTACTGTTCAAACGGACAATGTCGTCAAACACCATCCACAGCATCAAGAGAGTGCAAAATCCATCAGTCTGGAGAGTTTTTCACTGGTATGTTTAATTTTGACCCTGCTATTACATACACTGAGGTATTAAACATTTATACTGGACATTAGTTTTAAACATTAGATTTTTTTTTTCGTTTCAGGCAGAAAGAACAGATGAAGGAGAGGAATGGAGGAAGGGAGATAGATGAGCGTTACCTCTTCCATGGCACAGATAAATCTCTAATAGAAGCCATCTGTGAACAGAATTTTGACTGGAGAATTTGTGGTGTCCATGGATCACTTTATGGTAAAGGTAGGTAACTGTTGTAATGCTTCAAAACTGAGTTGTATATACACTATATGGACAAAAGTATTTGGGTAAACCTGCATTGTATCTAAATACATACGCAGTACTTCAATATGAAGTTGGTCCCCCTTTTGCAGTTATAACAGCTTTCACTCTTCTTGATGTTGGATGAAAAGGCCTTGGTCGCATTCGAATCTTCATTCCAGTTCATCCAAAAAGTGCTCGATGGGGTTGAGGTCGGGGCTCTGTGCGGGACAGTCATGTTCGTCCACAACAAACTCATCAAACCATGTCTTTATCGTTCTTGCTTTGTGCACTAGGGTACAGTCATGTTGGGATTTAAAAGTGTCTTTCCCAAACTGGTGCAACAAATTTGGAAGAGTAGCATTGTCTTGATATTCTGAAGCATTAAGGTTGACCATCACTGGGGATAAGGGGCCTGATTTAAACATCTGAATTGAATAATTAACAGGTTCATCCAAATACAGTACTTTTGACCATACGGTATATATTTACCAGTTTAAATTTGGACACATCTTCTAATTCCATGGTCTTTCCACATTTTTTTAAACTTGTTTCATAAATATTTCTCTCAAACGTGTGTGGCTACAAACTGGAACACATTTAAATATTCCTTTGAAACAAATTTTTTTTATTTATAGTGTCTTTTGATGATGCATACTATAATATATTTTTTTAAAATCTTCTTTATAGGAAGTTACTTCGCTAGAGATGCCAAGTACGCGGATAAATACGCTAAATCCAGCGCCGGCTATAAGATGATGTTTGTTGCTCTTGTCCTTGTTGGAGAATTTACCAAAGGATCCAGCAGTTTTGTCCGACCTCCACAGAAGAGCTTCAGTGCAGTGTTTTATGATAGCTGTGTGGACAATACAAGCAACCCAGCGATTTTTGTCATCTTTGAGAAGTACCAGATCTATCCAGAGTACATCATTGAATACTCTTAAAGATCCAGGCTGATGAATGTGGTTTATAATTCCAAACATCATAAAAAAATTTTTTTTTAGGTTTAATCCTATAAACAAAAATGCTTAATGGTAGTGTAATATTGCACATTTTCACTTGTTGCTTATGTAATGAGGTCGCTTATTGTTATAGAGTAATTGTTTAAAGTAGTTCTAAATCAAAATAGGTCTACAGTTTATTGATGCATCTCCATTCACCTTTCATACTGTATAAGTCTATTCATCTTCTCTTTTACAGTTTTTCTGCTTAAATACAATTTATTTAATCAGAATTAATGAACGTTAAATCAAAATTTAAAGCTATTAGGTCGGGATAAATTGCCGAAAGAATTTGTTTTCTCATAGAATCATTTTAACTGGCATTACCAGCCTGACCCAGTGCTCTTAGTTACTGCAAGCTGCTGTTGGTACATCTTTATCAAGTTCTTCTTGCACCTTGCTTTAACCGCATCCTGACCAGGCTTTTTTTTTTTTTTTTTACCATGTCTAAAAAAAAAAGTAGCTCCACATCAAAGGAGACAATACTACATCCATAACATTTTGTTTTCTACTGCGTTTTTGCGGACGTACTGTAGTGGGAACACGGCTCAGTGTGACGGGGGTTCTGTTTTTAACAAGGTTGTAGAATCTGTGTTAAAGACAAAGAGAAAGGATGTATTCAGAACACTGAATTGTGTTATGTAAGTTTTTATGGACTTGTTGTGAGATTCACTACGCTTCATGAATACATTTTACCCTCTAAATTGTTCTTGTCTTTTTTTAGTATATAAACTTTTGTGCTCATGGATGCAGAAAGAGTTCTTGTTAGGAATCACTGCATATCGTAATGTGTATGACTGTGTATGTAACAAATAGAATTTGAATTTGATCAGTGTTGAACATTGTCAACACTGGTTACTGTTGAAACAGCAACGCATCCAAATTCTGTTGATATAGTAATAAACAAACTTTTGCCCATATACTGTAAGATTCAGGTATAAAGTGGTGACCAAATGTATTGAGGCAAAAGTAAAGTCCTACGTTTTAATGATAATAATAATAATTAGTTATTTTATGCTTAGTAGTTAGCACTGTCGCCTTGCACTTCAAGGTCCTGGGGACTATTCCTGCGTCAGATCTGTGTGCATGGAGTTTGCATGTTCTCCCCGTGCTTGGTGGGTTTCCTCCGGATACTCCAGTTTCCTCCCACAAAACAATAAGATGTGCAGATTAGGCTAACTGGCGTTCCCAAATTGCCCGTAGTGTTTGAATGTGCATGTGAATGTTGACCAGAGGTCCTAACATGGCAGCCGAAGGTTCTAAAGCAGAAACATACTGTAGGCTCAGTATTGAATGTCGAATTTCAGGATGTGAGGGTGGGATTTAAGCAGAGGGAAGCACATAGACACCTAATCTGAGTGTGAATGGACACACAAACGGTTCCAGTTAGAAACAATGTCATCACTTTGAAGCTCCTGGAACAGTCATACGCCACACAAAAGACCACCACCTTGTGGTAATAATAATAATAATAATAATTTATTATTATACACTTTTTATGGAAGATATATATTTCTACAATCTACAGATTCTCACAAATACAGGTTGCTTTTTGTATTATTTTAATGGAGAAAACATTTGTCATTATGATGCGCCTAGGATTTTACACAGTACTGCAATTTTTACATACAATGTGTGTATATCACAGTACAGTTCACATTTTATTTTATACCACTTTTAAAAGTGGTCATTCTTACAAAGCAGCCTTACAGAATAAAAATAAATAAATAACAGAAGGTTAATAAAGATAAGCCAAAAATTTTTCCAGTCAGGCAGACGCCTACTGTACATTTAGGCAGGAACATTTTCATATCCAAAAGGATAATGAGGTATAAGCAGCACAAAAAATATAAAGCTTTTTGTTTTCCCATAAAGATATCTGATAAATGAATATATAAATGTCCTATCACCCAAGAACCATTTACATTTATAGTACGTTACATGTATTAGTCAGATACAGTATGATCAAAACACAGAGCCAATGTGGATATATATAGAATACAACATGAATACAGTGAAGGAACATATCTGGCTCAGGTATTGGTAATTTCTACAACAATGTGCCCATAAATACACAAGAGGCATGCCGGTGCAATCTACAGCTTTTTAAAAACAATTTCACGTTAAACATCAGTCTGATTAATTCCACCCTTTGTTCCTTCTGCAGTTTTCCCTCGGTATCAGTCCTAACATAACAATTTGTCATTCAGAATGGATTAATAATGAGGAAAGCAATTTTAAATTTACCAGAAATTAATGTACAGTAAAAGAAATGTACATATGATGTGAATGAATGATCACATAAAGTATGTTTACAACATTATATCAGTACCATTCTTTGCTATTCCCTTACTAATTTTTCTAGTATTTCTAAAAGGTTTCTTCCTTTTTCTCTTAAAATCAGACTCTCAGGAATCACTCTCTCTTGGTAATCTGGACAAAAACACCATTCTTGGGTCCGAGGGTGGAGTATGACTTCAATTTAAGAGGAATCTGTAAGAAATAAAAACTTGCATGTTACAGAAAATTTAATCAGGAACAAAGAGAATGCCTTTAGAAAAAAAGCCGAGCTCTTTGTTGCTTAAGTTTAAAAACAAATCTTTTAATACTATGAGCGGCATTTATCAAATTGGGATTATTGTATAAAATACAATAGAATAAAATCTAATTTATTTCACTAGGAATGGACTGTTTAATGTCCCAAATATGTGGACATGGCTGGAGCAAGGTCAGTATTGTATGGGGAATGTGTTCGTGAATAACTGTGTGTACAGTTCCCACAGACAGATGCGTCTCTTCTGCAAATCGCGACAACTTATCCATCGATTTTCAAGGTTCAGACATTCTACTCTCTGAATGTTCTAAGGAACGAATACAGTGGACTCACCTCGGCTGAGGCACTTACAGTACAGCCTTCTTTTGCATTATTACACCATTTAAAATGTTTTACTGCAGCCAAGGGTCTTATCACCGTACTGTCTTCTGTATATATCAATCGGTTTACGCCTTCATTCAAGGGAAATTTCATTAAATGTCCTAGTTTGACTTGACCGCCCCTTGTACTATCGTAACATTACCTATGGTGATACCATCAGTCATATACACACCTCGGTGTCCTTACACGTCACCACATTAAACTTTTTGAAGATGTTGGTCAATGCCATCCTAATCTCCAGCTGGGCTATTCTCATATAGCATGTACACGAAAGGGTGTCGACCGGCCTTGGCTTCAGGGGTGATCCTGAGACAGGATGAAAGCATTAGCATCGTGCAGACATGACAGCTGATTTATTCTAAAGTTCGAATAACAAAAAGCAGGTAACATATAATACAATACATTTCAGGCAGTTAGTCTTATTTTACATGCAAAAACAAAAGAAAGTGCAACAGTCTAAGTACTAAGAAAGTGCAAAAGTCTAATTACTAAGTATGCAATACAGTCTTAGTGTGTACTAAAATCAAATTCAAATAACTTTTATTGTCTAGCATTTAACAAAGGTCATCGTTGCAAAGCAGTTTTATAAAATAAAAAAGGCTATATACAAGCAATGGTAAGCAAAAAAATGTTTCAGTCAGCCAGATGTCTGCATTTAGGGGGAACATTTCAGTCCCAAAAGCATAATGAGCTAAAATGTGCACAAAAATACAGTTTGTAAGTACAGGTAAGTATGGTTAGAGAACAAAGGTTTTTTTTCCCATAAAGAAATCTGATAAATTAATATATACTGTATCTCCTAATACCCAAGAACCATTTACTTTTTACATACAGTATACAGTATATTAGAAAAATGAGTCTTATGAAAATAAACATTTGTGGCTGTATAATGATGTACTATATACAGTGCCGCAAAAAAGTATTTAGTCAGCAACCAATTGTGCAAGTTCTCCCACTTAAAAAGATGAGAGAATTTGCTAATAAATTCATTAAAAAATAATATTACAAAAATCATCCGACAATGTGATTTTCTGCATTTTTTTTCTTATTTTGTCTCTCTTAGTTGAGGTATGCCTATGATGAATTACAGTCCTCTCTTATCTTTTTAAGTGGGAGAACTTGCACAATCGGTGGCTGACTAAATACTTCATGCCTATTGACATTTATACGAGTTAAAAACCTTGTACCTTTCAGGTATGAATTTCTCCGGCTCGTCCCAGTACTCAGGGTCAGAATGCAGAAAGCCTGCTGCGACCTCCACTGTAGCTCCTTTAGGCAGCGTCTGTCCATTCACCACACATTCTTGCTCAATATTGCGCATATATCTGCAGTGCAACAAAATAGAGGCACTAGACCACAAACTTTACATTTATATTACAGTGAATACATTTGAATGAAAATCTGTTTAAAGAAAAAAAGGATTTGCTATATAGTCCTCATACTTAAATGCAGGTGGATATAGTCTCAGAGTCTCACACACCACCATGTCTAAATACTTCATCTCCTGAATGTTGGTGTAATCTACTGAGTCCTACAAGAAACCGTGGAAAACAGAAAATTAATCAGAAATACAGGGTAAAACTATGCACTCTTATCAGCAAGCTTTTCCTGCTCTTATTTATAATGTAGTAGTAAAAATCATCCAGCAGGGGGAACCCTTGCAACATAATTCTAAGCCTTTTTGAAAATAAAGTTCCTTTAATATACAGTAAATATCTCAGTAACATCAGGACTCGTTACTCGCAATCCGAGGTTCCACTGTATGTATGTATATATATATATATATATATATATATATATATATATATATATATATATATATATAAAAGATATAGACTTTGCAGAACTCAGCTGTAGATGACTTAAAAACAAACAAACAAAAACAAACAAACAAGTAATGGCCTCATTGTGTTTTTTCTCTGAATTGTATACTGTATGTTTAAAACTTAACTCAAAAAAGGTTGAATTAACCGGCTTATGTGTTCCTTCAAACATATATGCTAATGGATTTGTTTATATATCAAATTAAAGATTGACTGGGGATTATTGTAACATTTAAGTATTTGAATGCAATTGAAAAATTAAAGTTAAATAAAAAAATCATCCAAATGTCATCTATTTTTGTCAAAACTTCTCTCAAACCCTTTTGCGCAGAAATGGCTTCACTTTGGAAAGGTGAATGATAAATTAATCAACAACTGAATTTTCAGTGTTTTTTTTTTTCGCCATTCAAGAAAACATTTATTGCACAACATGATTGTATAACAGGTTATATAACAAACATAGTTAAAGAGACTTAATAATACACATCTTAAAATGCCATCACACAAATAATTTGGTACATAAATTTGTCAATTTGAAAAAGTGATTTGCAAACAACTCTAATTTAAATTCATGCAAATTTTCTATTTATATTTGAAATGTTAATGTTGGGACATTGGTGGCTCAGTGGTAGGTTTCTCACCTACCATGCAGAAAGTCCAGAACTTAAACAACGTGATATTCATCATTTATCTTAGTATAGTGTGTTGATTAGTTGTGATACAATACTGTATGTGTTGACTGAGCAAAATAACTGGTTAAATAAACAAACATCATTTTGCGGGGTATCCTAAAACGCAGGGTACACCCCAACGGGGTGCCAGTCCATCACAGACCACACACACACACAGTACACACACACAGAGTACACACGCTCGTTCACAAACTATGGTCAATTTGGGAATGTCAATTAGCCTATTCTGCATGTCTTTGAATTGTGGGAGGAAACCTACACTACCTAGGATGTAAACAGTGCACTTCTATAGAGACTAGAAGTGGAGAAAGTTTGGCACTCTGCTCGTGGCAGCAAAGCACCGGCACTCTCGCTTTCGTTTTCTTCAAACCGAGACTGAGCCCATCAAGGAAACGTTCATCTCTGGATGAGAAAATGGCGAGTCTGTTATCGAACAGCATCCTAAAAGTGCTCTGTAATAACCAGTGCTGTTTGGAGTTCAAGAAGCTGAACGCTTTTTTACGGCCGAGTTTCCTGGTGGATGAGCAGTTGCTGAGTCGCGCGCTTCTTAACGACGAGAGCTTCCATGTTGTGGACGAGAAATCGACCGAGCGCGCGCTCAGTCCCGGAGCTTTAATTATTGCGCGAACGCCGCTGCGCGTGTGTAAAGACCCGGAGAAATGCGCGCGCTGCGAGGAGCTGCACTTGTGCCGATATCTAGTGTGTGGGAAATGCAGATTCGGGTAAGAGTTTAATTACAACTTATAGACTTCAGAACTGAATTAACGCTCAGTGGTGCACACCTATTTACTGCCTTTATTCTGGTCCAGCTGACTAAAACAAACACTGCATCAAAGCCGCTTAAGCCTTAACAATGAACAATTGTCTACTTTAGTTAAAACACCTCTCTCTTTTCTAGAGAGACGCTGCAGTATCTTCCTGTCTTTTCTTCCATCTGTTCTTTAAAGTGCTTACGCTCCCACGCTCACCCTCTCATTCTCTCCCTATGTCTCTCTCTCTCTCCCCCTCTCCCCCTAACTCGAGCCAATACCCCCTGGTTCGTCTCTGGACGAACACCTATCTAACTTCCACTCCTTTGTTCTTCAGGATCTCACCAAGACATTTTACAACAGTTTATGTTCTTTGTAGTAACAGATGTAGATGGCACAGGCGTTTGGTCAAACTTATAAAAAACTCTATCCTCTGCTGTTAATAAACACAGACCTTTCTGACATACAGTATGTACAGAACACACAGTGGACAGACCGAGAAACTCGCTTATTCAACTATGCAACTTTAAAACTTTACGCTGTGACATGGTTGTACAACTGGTTTGAGAATTTTGGAAAACTCCTCAGATTTTAACACACAAGAGTATGTGTCCTATTAAAGTGGATGGCGAACTGGAGTGTCAGTTCAGTCCTCTTATATTGTTGCATGATGAAACTTTATACACTATATGGACAAAGGTATTTGGCCAAACCTGGTAATTATTTAACGCAGGTGTCTTCCTCGGGGAAGGGCAAGCTTAATGCTTCAGCATACCAAGTCATCTCGGACAATGCTATGCTTCCAATTTTGTGCTGACAGTTTGGGGAATGCCCTTTTCTATTTTTACATGACTGTGCTCCAGTGCACAAAGCAAGGACTATAAAGCCATGATTTGATGAGTTTAGCGTGGAAGGATTTGACTGGCTCGAACAGAGCCCTTTGACCTCAACCCCATCGAGCACCTTTGGGATGAATGGGAACAGAGATTGCGAGCCAGGCCTTCTCGTTCCAACATCAGTGCCTAACCTGATAAATGATCTACAGAATGAATGGCCAACGAATTCCCACAAAAACACTCAAAATCTTGTGGACAGCCTTCCAAGAAGAGTGGAAGCTATTATAGCTGCAAAAGGGGAACCAAGTCCATATTGAAGTATATGTACTGTATTTGGATACAATTTCATTACAGGTTTGGCCAAATAATTTTGTCCATATAGTGTACAAAATAGTAATATACATAATAGTGTATATTCACTTGGCCCACTGAGTCACATATATTGGGGTTTTAAGTACACTAGTCCTGGGTAGGTCATGGAACGTAAATTTAAATTAGGCAAAGAGCCTTAGTGTCTACACATTACTGGCATGTAATGATGTAATTTAAACAGCATTGTGAAATACTGGCTATGGTAAATTAGTACTAGTTGACTGCTGAATTATCATTTGGTTGCGAGACAGAAAGCTGTAATTAGGTGCATGGCATTTGTGAAGTCAGGAACTTTGTAATGTAACGTTGATATTTTGGTTGTCTCTAAAAAATGCTGAGAATGTCATCACAGACGTATTTCTTCTCAAATGGCGTCAGAGAAGAAATAAAGCCTGTTTACTGACTGCACTTGCATGATTAATCACTGCCCCACCTACTTTCAGACACTTACTGAAAGCCGTCAGTCAGCAAACTCAAAGTTACTGTATAGCAAACTCAAAGTTACTGTATAAAACGTATCTCTGGATTTCAAACAGCCTCAGCTGATGACAAGAAAGCTTATGCGGAATATATCAAAATGAAACGTGTGTGTGTGTGTGTGTGTGTGTGTGTGTGTGTGTGTGAGTGTGTGTGTGTGTGCGTTTTTATATGTGTGTTTACCTGTGTCGGATGGTTGATGAGGATCATATCTTCTTTATCAACCCCAGGGATAAATGCAAAAACACCCATGATTTAAAATCGCCACATAACTCTGCTGTCCTGAAAAATAAGAATCTTCAGTTCCTTGAAGAAGCACAATTATTTCAACTTCTGCTTCTGAATGACCCTTCTCTTGTTCCAGAGGTTAGATCTAGCTCATTCAATTAACATAAATAAATTCAACATCACCTTCCCACAGTGTAACTTTGCATACAGTTCTCAGTTTTATTGACACTTATGGACATGTACTGTTTTTTTTATTCAGATATGTTTCCACTATAATAATGGGAATGGAGAACATGGAAGCTGTAAATTCCAGACCACTTGCACCAGCCTGCATGTCTGCCATCACTTCCTGTGTCATGACTGTAAGTTTGGAGAAGGCTGCAAACGAGCTCATAATTTTGATGCAACTGCCACGAAACTTCTGAATGGCAGAGGTTTAAGTCCGGAAAATATTCGCAACCTTCAGAAAATATACAAAACTAAGTTTCTTCTTACCAAGAAAACTGAGAAACCTGTCCCCAAGGAAGCGGAGAAAGGTTTGGAAATTATTTTATCATTATTGTTAACATTTGTCAGTTTGTCTTTTTTTTTTCTTCCAAGACAACATTTTTAAAGCATTCTCTCTCCTTAAAGTGAAACAAGTGAAACAAATAAGTGAAAAAACTGAAAAAAAAGTGGAAAAGCAGCAGTCCAGCAGCTCTGTGAGTGAGGCGGATCGCAACGAAATCTGCCTTTTTTTCATGCGCAAGGGATGTAGTTTCAAAGGTAGAAATCCTTACTAGTTCATTCTTCTTTAATTCTTATACTTAGAAAAAAATACCATAATCTAGTAATCAGATAAATGCCCCTATAAACTAACCTTGTTTTTAATGATCATGGGACCAATCTCTCGATCTCTCCATTAGAGAAATGCATCCGTGTTCATCATGATCTACCTTATAAATGGGAGATTCTGGATATTGATGGAAGGACATGGAAACACTTTCCCAATGAAGAGGATGTTGAGAGGGCCTACTGTGATCCTGCTAATGATAAAAGGTATTCCATATAAGTGCCTCATGTCATGTTTTCAGTGAACATTTGTGTTGTAATTTCTATTTTTTTTAAATTAATTTTATTATTTCCATCTGAAAAGTATATGTGATATGTTGCTTTCTTTACAGGCATGCCAATGTTCCTCTCTAATGTTATTTATGTCAAATCTTTTTTAAAGTTATGCTTTCGAAAGTGAATGATTCTGTAACTAATAATACAGACTAATTCAACTTCAAATTCTATATCTCACATACACAGACATACACAGTATGATATGCAGTGAAATGCCTATGCCTGTGACCTAAAGTTTTAGAAAAGAAAATAGAGTAATAAAAAGTAAGTAAGAGTAAATAAGAGAAAATTATACAAAATTATAGAAAGGCTTTATCTGGAAAAGTTACAATATGTACAAAGTTGCTAATTAAATAGAATTGAAATTGAAGTGTATGAGATGTTTAGTGTATAAGCTATACAGGATAAGTTATGAGTGCAGTCAGTAAAACACATATAAACACGAGGAACATATATAACAAAATTTATACTAAAGATAATATTGTGCCTAAGAATTTTGCACAGTACTAGTACAGTACACAGTAGTTAACTAAACCGAACACACTAAACCGGATTGACAAGGACTGAGCACAGATTGATAAACCCAGCATAGTTCACGGTTTGTGAATCCATGCGCGCGGTTTAATAATCTGTATTCGCAATTTAGTAAACCATGCACTCAGTTTGTTAATCTGTCTCATTGATTCTGCTATAAATATTTTTTTTTCATACCGCATTTCCGCTGGAGGCTCTGCAGGTGTCCCGCCTTTACCTGAAAATGTTACTGATTATCTTTCAAAGACAGTAGTGGCACTTCTCCACTAGGTGGCGCAGCATAGCACAGCTCAGCAAATTAACCACAATCTGGTTTATTGTTACTATTTCTACTGTTACATGAAGTCCCACTGTGTCATGTGACCTGAGCCAGGAGAGGTTGGAGATTGAAATAGTGCAGACTATTAATTGGACAAACTTCACATGGATGCCCTGATTCACAATCAGTCTACAAGTATTTCTCTGCTTGCAGTAGAAGAAAGCTAATATGAGTGCCACTCACTGAGCTGCAGATTTATATCAACATCACAGGTTTTGACAGCAATCAAATTCATGGTGGTTTTCCACAGCTCATGGGTTTAATCCTGAGCTTAGGTTCCTATCTGAGTGGAGTTGGTTCATTTTCTCTGATTTCTTTCCACCTGTCAAAATGACAGTACGTGGATCGCTCTGCTACATTGACGCTAGGTTTGAATGAGTGTGTGAATGCGTGTGTATAATGACATATAATGGGCTGTTTTTCCATTAATGGTGTGGTTCACTGTTTCCTGGATAGGCTTATTGCAGATGAATGATTTTTAATTCATTTCAGATTCAGTTTTTACTTGTATACAGTACTCATTGTTGTTAAATTCTTTACCATGAGCTATGTAAAATCTTACATCTTGTATGGCAAGTCCCCAATGGAATCCAAATCATTTTGTTTGTGCCCTACCCAGATTCCCTCATGAGTAGTGTTGGTTTTAAGATACACATGCATTCATTTCTCAGTAGTTTTTCGCTGTTTTGCAATAAAAAAAAATATCTGCAGCTGGTATTTATTATTTACCGCATAACGGAAGTTCATAAAATATATTCTTGAACAAAATCTTAAGATTGGGAGGAAACATTCCATTCTGTAACCAGGTTGTAAGAGCAGCTTCAAAATGTCAAAAGAAAAAAAAATAAATTGGCAATTTATTGAAAATTGCATTTAAACTCAAACAGGCTGATCAAAAGTTTAAGAGCATAGCACAAAAATCCCCACAACAGAACTAAAAATGTGAGAAAAAAGGACTCAGTAGTGAGTAGCGCCACAGTTCTTGTTGATACAGTACATTCAAACACTCGTTTCGGCATGCATGACGCAACTGTTTCCAGGAGGCTGGTGGGAACGTTGCTCCATGTGGTGAAGATGGCTTGACAAAGGGCATCCACAGTCTGGAACTGATATCTTGATATTTTTAACCTACATTATACTATAGACATTATATAAAATAGTTTGCTCAGTACATTTGCGGCAGAAACACAAATGGGCTTAATGGTCAGCTGCCCTCATACTTTTGGTCATGTAGTGGAGCTCTAGTGACAGTGAAAAGGAGCACATTTCTTGGTCCTTTCATGATCAAGTGAGGATAAGAAAAGGGGAATTGACTGCCTCACATCAGAAAGCCAAGATTAGCAATTAGAGTCATAAATATTCTAATCAGCTAAAACTAAAACATGAGCCAGGTCGCTTCAAACAGCTTCACATAAAAATATTTTCCACCATGTTGTTTTTCTGGACTGCAGCCTTGGGCCTCTGCCTGTGGACTTCTCTTTAATGCAGTGTGGGGGAAAACGAATTCGTCGTCTATCCACAGCGTCCTCTTTTACCAAACCCCCTCACTTCATCCTGACCACTGAGTGGCTTTGGTACTGGAAGAATGAAAAAGGGAAATGGATTGAATACGGCAAGGGGGTCAGTAAAGTTTGTGAACAACGATTTAATACTATATCCTTACAAAATTCATTTATATAACTCTAAAATATATTCTTACTCTAATTTACATAACTACTGCAGATTTCATTAACAAAAATAAAGAAACATAAGTAAATACCCAGAGTTTCATTTAATGTATATCAGGGATGTTGATAAACCTGGTCATCACTACTGCACCAGATAATGTTTAATGTGTTTTTTTCCCAGGAAGATCAAAAAACTACGACAATCACCTCAAAATCCTTAGAGAACATTTACCTCTCAGAAACTGAATCTGAAATTCCTTTCAGTGTGGGTGGGAATAATTATGTGCTCCACATCAAAGGTATGCTTGTACATAAAGGATATATTTTTTAAAACAAATTGTGTTTTCATAGAGTTTAATATAACATTTTCGATCTTTAGAAATGTATCAACAAAACCTAAAGTACAAAACAATACGAGAGGTGCGACGGAGGCCTCGATTCGTTTCAGCTCAAGATGTTAAGAGAAAATCAAAAAGGTACGGTCTTAAGAAGAGCTCTATGATTTGGTGCATTTAAACTGGGGTATGTCAAAGAATGACATAAAATGGGTTTCATGAGGGCAGAACATATCCCACCATTTTACAAGATTCAAGCAAATTGATGATCCCAAAAAAGAACTAGCCTCATGTGAAGAGCTATAAAATTTAGATAACAAAAATATTGTTAATTATTATCCTGATTCAGTTTAGCCTTTTGCAAAGTTTTATACATTGCAAGTTTGAATGCATCACAAGCTAGTTACACTGTAGAATGATTTTTGCTCGCTAGCTAAACAGCAGAGGTGGAAAGTAACAAATTACATTTACTCGCTGTAATTAAGTAGTTTTTTTGTGTATTTCTACTTTTTAAAGTAGTTTATAAGATCTGTAATTTTCTTTTTACTTAAGTATTTTTTGTTTGAAGTATTGTACTTCACTACATTTTAAATAATCTTCGCTCCTGAAATAAAAAAAAAAAAAAAAAATATATATATATATATATATATATATATATATTGCACTTGCGTGTGTATTATTTATTATGTTTTTGTTTATTATTTTGGTGTGTGTATATTTTTGTAAAGCAGTACAAACCTCATTATGTCACCAGCTAATGACTGAATCTAGTTCTTTCTGCCATATACCACCATTTGCATGCAGTTTAAAATAGAACCCTGAACCATTCTTTTGATGTACGGCCCTAGACTGTGACGTAACACCATATTTAAGCGACCTCTTTGATTTTCAAGCACAAGAAAAGCAACGGCTTTATTATACAAAGGTGTTCATTCAATTAAAAACAGCTAGTTTGAGATTCGCTTGTCCTTTTTGAACTACACTAGAATCTCAGCTGTTAAAAAAAAGTAACTTGGTAACTTTTACTCTGAGTAAATTTTTTTATGAGCTACTTTTTAGGGTGCTTTCACACCTGTCTTATTTAGTTACGGTTGAATCGCACTAGAGTTCGTTTTCCCTCTTGGTGCAGTTCGTTTGGGCAGGTGTGAATGCAGCAATCGCACTCTAGTTCGGACCAAAATTTAGACCAAACAACACTGGAGCGGTTCGTTTGTGGTGAGAACACGTTCCAAACTTGAACAGACCCAACTGCAAAACGTACTGCACATTTTTGGCCTAATCCAGCTGCCGTAGTCAGCTGTGTTGTACATTGTGGGATGAGGACTAGTATTAGTAAACAATTTTAAACAGAGTGAGAAAGAGCATAATATTACCTGATGGATCGTTGGTGATATTTCCGGAAGATGACCATGTCACAGTTTCGCAAAATTATTGCACGCCTCCTCCTGAAGTGACTTGCGATGCGTCTTCGCTGTTTGTAGTGCATTAAAACATTGTTTTCCAGCTTCATTCTCAAATTGTATGTTTTGTCTGTATTGATGTATACAAAAAATATAGCACACAACGACCAAGGTTATAATTAGGCTGCGAAGTCGTCTTTACATACTAAAGAGCGACATGTTGTTTGTCGGCTTTTCCTCCTGTCTTTGTTTACTTCCGGGAGTTCCTTTGCAAATTTCCCGCACGTCAATTCTGACCAATCGAAAAGCATGTTAGGAAATACATTCAATGACACATGTGGCCAATGAGTGATGTGGATGTTATCACATGGCTGCATTTTGGTTCGATTCAACAGACCAGAGCAATCAGTATGGTGTGAAAAGGAACCAAAATGGCAGAAAAACGCTACAGTGTATCTGTTGTTGCACTTGGTCCGGACCAAATGAACATAACCACAGGTGTGAAAACACCCTTACTTGAGTAGATTTTTAGAATGGTAACTTTACTTGTACTTCAGTAAAATTTCTCTGAAGTAACGGTACTTTTACTTGAGTACTCTTTCCACCTCTGCTAAACAGAGTTGTCTAACTAACATTCTTTTACTCACCAGGGCTTGGAGCCTATCCCCAGTATCTCAGGGCAAAATGCAAGGGGTATCTTGGATGGGGCAACCCATCAAAGGGCACAGACAGACGTACTGTATGCACCCTATTGTATACACTATTGCCAATTCCAGTCAGCCTACAGTGCATGTCTTTGGACTTTGGCAGACTTAGACAAGACTTAGAACTTGTGCCAACACTTTTTACCAACATATTTACAGCTTGTTCGCTAACGTTGCTTTATAGTGTGAATTTGGTTATTTAATGTTTTCCAAAGCTGAATTTTAAGTTTAACCTGCAATCTCAGTGTCAGTTAAATCACTGTAATTTTACATGTGGAATTTTTTATTTGTAGAGTAAAAAGGCTGTAAATAATGACTTTAACATACAGTATAACCTATTAACATATAGGCTATGACATTGAACTACATAAAAATACTTTTAAAATAGGAAAAATTCTATTTTAAGAAGTTTAGACTTGTCTTTGAATTAACTGACATTCATAAAAGACTGCAAATACGTAACATTGATGTGAGTCTTAGCAGCATTTCAGACGTGAAGTAGGCAGTCCCATTTCTCCAGGGATCTGAAAAATCTTTCTAACTTTTTCTAAAATTGCCACGGCATGTATTAAATGAATTGTGCCATAAATTGTGTTGCATAGTTAATACCATTTCATAATTGTTCATCTTTAGTGATGCTCAAGAAATTATTTCTGTGGAATTTCCTGGTCACTGGGATAAAACTGCTCTACCCAGCTTTTCCTACACGGTACACAATTCACTATTATTCAATTCACTGAATAAAGAATGGTACCAAAACCCTTCAGACAGCAACTTCTTCCAACAACAGTTTGGTGAAGAACAATGCATTTTCCAGCACGATGGAGCACCGTGCCACAAGGCAAAAGTGATAACTAAGTGGCTCGGGGACCAAAACGTTGAAATTTTGGGTCCATGGCCTGGAAACTCCCCAGATCTTAATCCTCAAGAGACGGGTGGACAAACAAAAACTCACTAATTCTGACAAACTCCAAGAAGTGATTATGAAAGAATGGGTTGCTATCAGTCAGGTTGATTGAGAGCAGCCCAGATCCTGAAAAAGAAGGGCCAACACTGCAAATACCGACTCTTTGCATAAATGTCATGTAATTGTCGATAAAAGCCTTTGAAATGTATGAAGTGCTTGTAATTATATTCCAGTACATCACAGAAACAACTGAAATAAAGATCTAAGAGCAGTTTTGCAGCAAACTTTGTGAAAACTATTATTTGTGTCATTCTCAAAACTTTTGGCCACGACTGTACACCGGTACTTGCTAAAGATCAGGCTTTCTGTTAGTTATGGAGAAAATTACTTACTGTGACTTTTTTCTCAATAATGCCTCACCCATAGCTAAAAAGTTTCATCTTATCAAAAGGTGTTTCACTTTATCAAACAGAATGTTAATTAACAAAACTTATCCTTTCAGACTGTTTCTCTGTCAAGCTCTGCATCTGATTACAATGAAATAACCTCACTGTTCAAACAGACAATGTCATTAAGCATCATCCACAGCATCAAGAGAGTGCAAAATCCATCACTCTGGAGAGTTTTTCACTGGTATGTACAATTTTAACCCTGATACTAATGTGACTGAGTAAAAACATTTGTACTTGACATTAATTTTAAACATTTGTTTTTTTTTTTTTCATTCCAGGCAGAAAGAACAAATGAAGGAGAGGAATGGAGGGAGAGAGATAGATGAGCGTTACCTCTTCCATGGCACAGATAAATCTCTAATCGAGGCCATCTGTGAACAGAATTTTCACTGGAGAATTTGTGGTGCCCATGGATCAATGTATGGCAAAGGTAGGTATCTGTTGCAATGGTAAATGTGCATCAAAACTCAGTGGTATATACACTACAGTATATGGACAAATTTGGCCAAACCTGAAATTACATTGTATCCACATACATATACTGTACTTCAATATGGAGTTGGTGCCCATTTTGCAGCTATACCAGCTTCCATTCTTCTTGGAAAGCTGTCCAAAATATTTTGAAATGTTTCTGGGAAAATTTGTGCCCATATATCCTGTAGAAGTGCTCAATGCTCGATGGGTTGAGGTCATGGCTCTGTGCGGGCCAGTCAAGTCCTTCCAATAGAAATGGGCCTTCCCCAAACTGTTGCCACAAAGTTAGAAGTCTTGGTATACTGAAGCATTAATATTTCCCTGGGGATGAAGGGCCTGACTGAAACACCTGAATTCAGTAATTACAGAAATATATCACAAATACTTTTGTCTATAATACTGTATATAGTTGTTGGGAACTTTTTTACTTTGTCGAAGCAGAGCCCAGAAGACATTGGAATATCTTTTAAGCAGAAGTTACTCTTCTAAATTGTAGTCATCCAAGTCTGACTAAAACTCAACTCAGAAACCTACCCAGTGGTCAGGAAGTACATAAAGACAAAAGGTTAATGTCTCAGACATCTGGGCTACCAGACTTGATCTTCTTAGAATGTGATCATCTTTACCTCAAAATGTAAAACCCAATGTACATAACTCTTTCAGTTTATATACTATTATGTTGGAACCTAGATTTAACATTTTATAAATGTGTAATCGTACACAGTATATAGACAAAATTATTATATATAATAGTATACATATATAATTCTTTTGTCTAATAAATTTTTCTTTTCTTAAAGTGTGTATACATTTTTTTGACTGACTCTCTCTCTCTCTTATATACTGTATATATACACACAGTGAAACACAAGAGTAACACGGTTTGTGAGTGTTCCGCAAGACGATCAAAGATTTTTAATCAATTTTAACCGAGAATCATGTAGCACGCATGCGCTTGCTGTTTTTACGCTAAGCGTCACGTGATCACAACTGAGCCAATGGTTTTTCGCTCTCTGTCTCAGCCGGCACTGCATTTGTGTGTGCGCGTATGTCATTGGACAGAGTGCCCCTTCACGCACACCCCCCCACTCCTCCTCCTCTCGCCTTCACATACACACACACACACACACCCCTTCTCCTCTCGCCTTCACACACACATACAGACACACACACTTTTTCTACACAGAAACACTGCTCTATCGCGATTCTTTTCAAAGATAAAGTGCAGGTTAATTTGTTTTATTTGTACTTTACAGCAGTGATTCCGTTAGTGTGTGCTCACGCGAGTGTCATTAGAGAGATTTTTTGTTTATTTTCCCGATAAAACAGTGTTTCCGTTGTGTGTGTGCTCGTGTGTGAGAAACTCAAATAAGAGAGGAGGAAGGGTTACTGTGTAAGACGAGAAGAGGGAGAGGGGAGGGCCTCATTCCTTCTCTCCTCTTACTTTAGCTTCTCACACACACACACACACACACACACACACACAGCAGTCTGCTTGCACAAACGGAAATCAGGATTTATTTTTATTTTTATTTTTGTAAAGTGCAGGTTCATTTGTTTTATTTGTACTTTATATTTTGTATTAATTCTTTTTATTTTTTTGGGCTGTGGAACAAATAATTTTACTTCCAGAATGAATTATGTTCATAATCCAAGGGTCCACTAAATATATTATCCATTATTGTGGCACTGTGCAGAAGTCTGGGCACCCTAAGAGTTCCAGCGTCTCAGATTCTTTTTACAAGGTTTCAGACCTTAATCAGCTCGTTAGCAACAGCTGTCATTAGTAAATGTCAATTTCAAAGCTTTGCAAATACTTTGACTCTTTAAACCTTGTGCACGGACTGTATATATGAGTGAGTGAGAGAGAGAGAGAGAGAGAGTCAGCCAAAAAATGTATACACACTTTCAAAAAGAAAAAATACTTGTCAAAAGTTTGGACACACCTTTAAGTCCATGGCCTTTCCACATTTTTTAAACTTGTTTCACAGATGTTCCTGTTAAACGTGTTTGGCTACAAACTAATAAATACATTTAAATATTTTTTTAAAACAAAAAATCATTTATTTTCTTCATACTTTCTTCCCCATTCTACTTTAATATATTTGTTTTAAATCTTCTTTATAGGAAGTTACTTCGCTAGAGATGCCAAGTACTCTAATAAATACGTTAAATCCAAAGGCAGTCCTAAGATGATGTTTGTTGCACTTGTCCTTGTTGGAGAATCTACCAAAGGGTCCAGCAATTTTGTCCGACCTCCAAAGAAGACCTCCAGTCAAGGGTTTTATGATAGCTGTGTGGACAATACAAGCAACCCAACAATTTTTGTCATCTTTGAGAAGTATCAGATCTATCCAGAGTACATCATTGAATACTCTTAAAGGTCCAGGCTGATGAATATGGTTTGTAATTCCAAACATCATAAATACTTAGATTTTTTTTTTATGCTATAGGTTTAATGCTATGAACAAAAAGCTTAATGATAAGCATTTTCTCTTGATGCTTATGTTATGGTCAGTTATTGTTAGAGTAATTATTTAAAGTACAGTGGAACCTTGGATACTCCCAAAATACATAAAAATAATTAATATAAAATATAAAGTAAAAATAAAACAAATTAACCTGCACTTTACCTTTACCTTTTAGGTAAAAATAAATACCGACAGGTAAGTGTTTCCATTTGTACGCGCAGGCGCTGTGTTTGTGTGTGTGTTTGTGTGTGTGTATGGAATTAGCCCCTGCCCTCTCCCTCTTTTTGAGTTTAACAACACACACACACACACACACACACACACACACACACACACACACACACACAATAGAAACATTGTTTTTACGGGGGAAAAAAAAGAAATCTCTCTACTGACACTCGACTGAGTGCAGACTAACAGAAGCACTGCTTTAAAGTAACAATAAAACAAATTTTTATGTGTGTGTGAGAAAGTGCACGGTCTCAAATGACGCGCACGCACCCAATCTGCAGGATGATACAGAGACAGAGAAAATGGATCTTTAACTTCTCTATATAGGTTTCTTTATAATGAATATTACACGCGTGCACTGATATTGATTATGTCAGTGAGAGCAGGGGAGACGATTACCCACAATTCCGCAGTGCAAGAGAAAGAAAAACCATTGGCTCAGTTGATCACATGATGCTCGGCGTCAAAACAAGAAGCGCATGCGTGATACATGATACTCGGTACTCGTAAACCAAGACTTGTTCGTTTTCCAAGTCAAAATTTATTAAAAATCTTTGCTTGTCTTGCGGAACACTCGCTACCCGCGTTACTGGCAAACCAAGGTTCCATTGTAGTTATAAATCAAAATAGGTCTATGGATTATTGATGCACCTCCATTACCTTTCATATTGTATAAGTCTATTAATCTTCTATTTACACAGTTAATCCAAATTAAATCAAAATGTAAGGCTTTTCTGGTGAGGATAAACTGCCGAAAGTATATAAGTTTTTCCATAGAATAATTTTAACTGAGCTAGTGCTTGTAAGCTGTTGGCAATTCTTTATTTAACAAGATTTTGTTCCCGTCACGCTGAGCTGAAGGCCAGAAAGTTCCTACAGCGTCCTAAAATATCAAAGAACGCAGTTGAATAAGGTCGAAATAGGAAACAGTTTATTTGTAATGTTCATACTACTTTCCATATAGCCACGTCCCTGTCAGGTTCTCAATACATTTATCATATTGTCACTAGTTTCTTATCACAAACACGATCATGCACTCACCAGGTCCAATGAGATCAAACCGAGATATTACCATGTCAGATCAGATCACAACACACCCAGGCGCTTAACTCATGCTTACTACGTTGTCATTGCATCCAGCAGGTTGATACAAATACCATGATACATGCAGTACATTTCATCACAACTGGTGTCAGGAATTGAATCCAGTATTTATACGAAATTCTCTAAACTTAACATAGACAACCTAATAACCCTCTGCATGTGTGCCATAAATGTGGTAAGCGTTAGAAGAACATAATATAAACTTAAGACTTAAAGCCTGAAGAAGTTGTTGTGAGAACTCAATTCATGTCGAAAAAAGCAGTGACATTCCAATGACAACTAAGTCAAAAATCTTTCCACACCTGGCTCAGTGTGACGGGGTTATATTTTAACAAGGTTGTAGAGCTAAAGACAAAGAGTAAGGTTGTATTCAGAACACTGAATTGTGTTATGAAGTTTTTATCAACTTGTTGAGATATTCACTAAGCTTCATGAATACATTTTACCCTTTAAATTGTTCCCGTGTCTTTAACTGCCTTCTCCTTATGTGTTTGAAAACAGCACACATTAATTTTCCAAGAAATTCACATAGAGTTCAGCAATAGAAAGAAGCAATTTTTATAGTTTACATACATTTACAGTATAGACCACTGTAATTGATTACAAAGATGGAGCAAAGTTGACAACATGTTAAATTACAGAAATAAATTACTAAGCTTTTGTGCTCATGGATGCAGAAAGAGTTCTTGTTAGCAACAGTGTCACCACTGGTGACTGCTGGAACAGCTATCCTCAATATAACCATTCTCAATTTTTTTTTAAATAATGACAACTAAGATAATAATAATTTGTTATTTTATGGCGACACAGTGGCTTAGTAGCTAGCACTGTCACCTTGCACCACCAGATCCAGTGTTCGCATGTTCTCCATGTGCTTGTTGCATTTCCTCTGGTTACTCCAGTTTCGTCCCACAGTCCAAAGACATGCAGATTATGCCAATTGGGGTTCCCAAATTGCCCGTAGTGTGTGAATGTTAACTAGTGGTCCTTTCACGGTCATACAAAATGGGAATAAATTCAATGGTTATCATTGGCCTCCGCGGTCCCTGGTTCAACTACAGAGGTTCCTATACAATGAAACTGCCATACAACAATCAATATTTAGTATCAAGTCTTTTATCCAGCTGGGCCTAAAGACATCTGCAGTACTCTGGGGGGTATTCCAGAAAGCAGGTTATGTGACATACCCGGGTAAGTTTAAGAGTAATTTAGTGGATAACCTCAACTTTCGGTTCCAAAAACGGAGGTAACTTTCTGGGTATGTATGTAACCATAGCAACTTACTCTCTGAAGATAACCTGCTCGATAGCAGGTTATGTTCCAGGGTAAGTTTGTTTCAGAGGTTTATTGAGCATGACGTGCGCTTTTGATGGTGATTCTGTGGGAGTGGAGGCGCAAAGTATTTTTCGCCGGGAGAGAGTTATAAGACCGCGTATTGATGTCTTTTCATTTCTTATTGATTATTTGAAAGAGTGTTATCGGTTTTCAAGGGAATCGTTAATTTACTTAACAACGCATATTGTAAATGTCACAAACCCGCAGGTCTGCGCTTAGAAAACATTCTGTACATACAGTAGCACTTCAGTTATTTGTGTCAGGGCATTTTTGTACAATGCAGAGCATGTGGGAAAGGTGTGTGTAGAGCCGTTCGCACAGTCTGTCTGGTACTTAAACATTTCTTACATATGTTTGTACTGTTCCCTGGCCATAAACCACTGCGTGTTATTAAAGAGGAAAGAGTGCAGGTTTGTCCTTTGTAGTAAAATCTATGACGCATATTTAATATGTAGTCATACTATATATATATATATATATATATATATATATATACTGTATAGTGTGGGCCAAAAGTAGGGTTACAGTTAACACTTAAACTATTTTCCTTTATAAGAAATTTAGACTTTTATTTACATATATTATACATTTTTACATTGCATTGAACATTTAATCTCTCAAGTGCTCAAAGAGTCCACCTTCTTGATACGTTTTAGATATAAAAATTGATAGTGAAGATGAAGCAGATGATGAAGTAATTGTAACCCTACTTTTGGCCCACCCTGTATATATATAGATATACATGATAGACACATGATACTTCCATATATGACTTTCTATTTCAGGGTTTCCTAATGTAATTGGGTGCACTGATGACACCCACATTCCTATTAAAGCTCCTTCAATAAATGAGGGAGACTATGTTGGAAATCAATTCATAGCATCAATGTACAGGTAACAACTTTACTTTTTGTCCTTAATTTTTTGCCTTGTTAAAATCATTCATTCATCAATCCAGGGAGGGCATGCGACATCATAGTGGCTTGTGTTGTGCTTCACAACATTGCCACTATAAGAGGAGAGCGCCACCATCCTTATATTGAGGAAGATGGCCCAGAGGAACCCCTACAGATTTTTGGATACAACAGAGGTGGAAGACTTTTGAGAGACAGGATTTATCAAAAATACTTTTATTAAATAGTTTGCACTGGTCTGCTGTGCAGTTCATTTCTTTATTTTCCGAAAAACAATGAAAATAAAATGTGTGTTTTTTTTTCACATTGCTTTATATACAAAACACCTTTAACATGCAACAGATTAATATTCACACATTCATTAACGTTCTCACTTTAAAGCGATGCTCCAGTAAATCAATTTCTAGTGTTGCTTTTTTAATGGATAGCCTTTTCTTTTCCATTTGAAGCTGTATAAGGTCCATCTCCATGTCACTTTTTCTGATTTGTTTTTGAAGATGAACCTTATACAGCTCCTTTGCTGGCAACTAGGAAGGCAAAAATAATTAAATAAATGAGATTCTGTCAGACAATAAAATTAAAATATGGACAACTGCACACAAGCTCTTGCACTGCTTAGATTGTGCATTGAGGTTGAAGGACCTTCAAAATCCCTAGGTATGTACTGTGAAAGAACAATGACAGTTTTAACAGTCAAAAGGATGCGGAAAGGGTGTTTAATTATTTTGCATGAAACCGTAAACCCAAAAGTTGGCAAAACTCAAAAATTTGAGGTAATCACACATTTTTTAAAGTAATGATATTTCCAATTTTAAGTAAACAGAACTATACATTTTTGAGTTTGTTGAACTAGTTGCAAATCAAATAAATTGTTGCTTCAGTTGTCTGGAATCGAACCCGGGCCTTTTGCATGGCAGGCGAAACATTTACCACTCTCTTTCTTTAGCCGATGGCATGAATTCTTCATATGCTGCATTAAAACCTCCATCTCCGCCTCTGTGAAGTATGCCGCTCTCTTTTTTTCCATTTTGACTCGTGAAATCGGCGATCCATTGAAAATTTCTTTGCGTAAGCACCGTGCACGCGCATTAACTCTGGGTAACCAGTAGGAGGTTGATTAAACTTATTCTTCTCAGGTGTTTTGGAACCGACATACTCATGGTATGCGGGTTTGGGGTACCAAATGATAAGTTAACCCAGCTTTCTGGAATACCCCCCCCGGTGTAATTTGCTCAAGCCATGCCTACTTGATTGCTTCGTGAAATTCATGCACACAACATTCTTGACTGTTACAGCCTTCTTCACCATTGTCCAACAGTTTTCTGCTGGATTTAGGTCTAAAGATGACCCAGGCCATGGCTCCAGAAGTGGATAACAATTGTCACATAACCAGTTTTTCACTAGTTTTTCAATCAATTAGCAAACTCTTCTGCCAGATAGGCTAGAACTATTAGTGAATTAGTGAAATCGTCTCGGGTTACTTAGTTGTAACCCTGTTCCCTGATAAAGCGGGAATGAGATGCTGCATGAAAACGCTATGGGAACATCTCTTTGTTCTCCGGTTGTGAAGCCTGTGCATGTCAAAACCGCCGAATACTTCGGCTTATAACCTCTGCCAGGCATGACGTCACCGACTAAGGTGCACCTGCAGGTTATAAATAGGAGTGAACCGGAAACATCCTCAGGTCAATTTTGTCTGAAGGACGTCCAGGGACGCCAGCAGTGCGGCATTGAAACGCAGCATCTCGTTCCCGCTTTATCAGGGAACAGAGTTACAGCTAAGTAATCCGAGACGTTCCCTTTCAAAAGCTACACTCGATGCTGCGTGAAAATGCTATGGGAATGAGAATACCAACGCCGCTGCACTGCAAGTGTCTGGACCCCCAGGTTGTGTAGCGTGTGCGCACAATAGCCAAGGAGGTCTCAGACCTAGCTCCGGGATGCTGACTCAAGGATCCGCGAGCCCGGAGTAGCATTGATATCCAGACTATAAAATCTAACAAACGTGTGCAGAGGGGACCAGCCTGCCGCATCACATACCTGCTGCAGGGGGACGCCTCTTGCCAGAGCAATTGATGAGGCAATCCCCCTGGTTGAATGAGCCCTGATCCCCAGAAGCGAAGTGTGACCACGCGCCTCATATGCTAGGGCAATAGCATCTCCCACCCAATGGGGGTCGCAACCGCCCCCTGGTTGCAACCCCCATGGCAAATAAAGAGCTGCTCTGACTTACGCCACTGGCTAGTGCGGTGGACGTAAATCCGAAGAGCACATACTGGACACAGTAAGTGAAGTCTTTCCTGCTCCGGAACTGTGAAAGGCGGAGGACAGAAGGCTTCGAGAACGACTGGGTACATGGTCAAGAATGGAACCTTGGGATAGTTCTGGTTGAGGATGCAGAATAGCTTTGACTAGCCCAGGCGCAAAGTCTAGGCAGGATGGGGAGACTGACAGAGCTTAGATCCCCAATCCTCTTCAAAGAAGTAATAGCCATAAGAAAAACCATTTTAAGAGACAGAAGCCTGACAGGCGCTGACTCTAGTGGTTCGAAAGGGGTGTCAGCCAGGCCTTCGAGTACGATAGCTAAGTCCCATGAAGTGACCGTCGCTCTAGTGGGTGGCCTCAACGGGCAACTAAATGGTGCTTCCCCACAGAAACCCCATCGGTCAGAGAATGACAAGCCGAAATAGCGGCTACGTATGTTCTGAGAGTACTAGGGCATAAGCCCGAGGACAACTTTTCTTGCAGAAACTCCAGCACTGAAATGATCTGGCAGTGAACTGGGTCTACATGTCTTGCCATGCACCAATTTTCAGATACATTCCATTGAGGGCATAAGTTCTCCTGGTGGAGGGAGCGCTGGCACTTAAAATGGTTTCAGTTACGCTGGCTGGGAGACCAGCATGTCTTAGCTGGTCCCCTTCAGGGGCGTGAAGGTTCCAGAGCTCGGGCCGGCGATGAAATATTGTCCCCTGTGCCTGAGACAGAAGTTCCCCCCTCACTGGAATCACCCAGGGTGAGCCGTCGAGGAGAGATATTAAATCCGAGAACCACACTCTGGTCGGCCAATGGGGCGCTATCAATAAGAGGCGCAAACCCTGTTGACGGACCCTTGCCAGGACTCCTGGGAGCAGAACTATGGGTGGAAACGCATAAAGGCGTAATCTGGGCCACGTGTGGGCCATCGCGTCCAGACCCAGGGGAGCTCGAGGAGTCAGAGAGGAGTAGAGGGGACATTGTGCTGCCTCTTGCGAGGCAAATAGGTCCACCTCTGCTACATAAAATCTTTCCCAGATTTGACTGACTAATTTGGGGTGGAGTTTCCATTCCCCATGTTTTACAGCTTGTCTGGATAGCAAGTCCGCTCCTACATTCATATGCTCCGGAATGTAAATTGCCCTGCAGGACAGGAACTTGTCCTGTGCCCAAAGCAGAACCTGGTGCGCTAGCTTGTTCAAGTGGCCGAGCGCAGTCCACCCTGGTGATTTATGTACGAGACTACCGCAGTGTTGTCCACCCGCACTAGGACATGGTAGCCTCTCAACTGCTGGAGGAAGTGTTTCAGGGCAAGAAACAGAGCCATCATTTCGAGGCAACTGATGTGCCATGCGAGATGATGACCTCTCCAGCTTCCTTGTGCTGGACGGCCATCCAAGACCACACCCCAGCCCGTGAGGAAAGCGTCTGTCGTTAGCGTCTTGCGACAACAAGACGGACCTAAAGTGGGACCCAAAGTCAGAAACCAGGGTCTGAATCACATAGAAAGGATACGAAGCCCCCGGCGCGTAACCCTTATTAGCCTCTGGGGATTGGCCCTTGATTGAAACCCCCTGGCTCTTAGCCACAGCTGAAATGCTCTCATGTGCAGAAGGCCCAAAGGTATCATCGTGGACGCAGCTGCCATGAGGCCTAGAGATCTCTGAAAGTGATGAACAGTCACCTTCTGGCCTTCAGGGTGTTGAGAATGGATTCGACACAAGCAGGAGACAGCTGTGCCCGCATTGTGACCGAATCCCATGTGACACCTAAATATGTTGACGGGAAAGAGAATGCTCTTCGTGGCGTTGAGTCTCAATACTAAAGAATGGAGATGAGCTAGGACGACATTTCGATGTCGAAGCGCTAGCTCCTGAGACTGAGCCAGAATCAGCCAGTCGTCTATGTAATTCAAAATACAGATGCCCTGGAGTCGTAAAGGAGCCAGGGCCGCATCCATGCATTTTGTATATGTGCAGGGTGACAGAGCTAGGCCAAATGGAAGGACCCGATACTGGTAAGCCTTGCCCCCGAAAGCGAACCTCAGGAACTTCCTATGCTATGGCAATATTTCTATATGGAAATATGTGTCCTTGAACTGTCACAAACCAATCCTCTGGTTGGATTTGAGAAACAATCATTTTGACAGTCAACATTTTGAATCAGAATTTCCTGAGATAGCGGTTCAAGCCGCGAAGATCCAAAATCGGATGCAACCCCCCATCTCTCTTGGGCACCAAAAAAAAACCGACTGTAGTAGCCCGACTCTCTGTCTGGGAGGGGAACATGTTCTATGGTCACTTTGCCCAGCAGAGTCTGTAACTCCTGGGCCAGCAGATGTGCTCGGTCCGGTTTCACGGAAATGGAGACCAAGCCGTTGAAACGCGGAGGACGATGTGCAAACTGAATCCTGTAGCCTGCGGCTACAGTGCATTGTATCCAAGGAGATACGCCTGGCAGTAGTTTCCATGCTGCCAGCTTCTCCAAAAGGGGCACGAGCTTTGACACTTCGGCTGGATGGCGGGGTGTTAGGTGTTCGGTATCCTGAAGTGTGGCAGGAGAGGATCGAACACCCAACATTTCGTTGGAGACCAGCGCTCCCCGAAACACCAGTGGTGGCGGGGATTGAAGTCGAAGTCGATGGCACAAAAACACGCAATAAATACAACTTGCTCCAAGAAAGATTTCATTCGTCATGGAGGTCACCAAAGAAGGGGAGAGAGAGACGTTGAGGCTCCTCCCCCCGGCCATCCGACAGAAACCTGTCGTCTAATCTCGAGCGCTTGGGGGAATCTTGCTTCTGCGGCCAGTCGATATGCAATCGCTCGACCGCACGCGTTATAACCTCCAATAATTCCTCATAAGCTCTATCAGCACTAGAGGAGCGTTGTGAGGAAGCTACTTCCATGGAAGCGAGAGAGGAATATTCTTCCGCTCCTTCACAAGAAGCGCCGGAGCGCGCTTGCGAAGCGGAAGCTAAAATTCCTGATCCGAAGAGAGCGCGAGAGAAAGGGGGAATTCCGTCACGTGTGCGTCTGCCAGATAAGCACGCAAGTTCCAGGAATGCACCGCGACTCGAGGCTTCTCTTTAAAGTAAGCGAGCCGCGCGCGAAGCACCTTAATAGGGAGATCACAATACTCAGTCTCCCTGAAGCCTGAGGCGTTCGTGTTCTTCCCCCAAGCACTCAAAACAAAACTCGTGGAGATCGCCCTCCGAAAGAGATCTATCAAACGGAGGCACACATCTCTAAATTAAAGCTGTTATTTCTTTTATTATTATTTTTTTCCACTTTCGTTATCGCTTGCACACCCACACGCAAACACAAAGCGGTCCTGAAGACAAAAAGATCTGAGGATGTTTCCGGTTCACTCCTATTTATAACCTGCAGATGCACCTTAGTCGGTGACGTCATGCCTGGCAGAGGTTATAAGCCGAAGTATTCGGCGGTTTTGACATGCACAGGCTTCACAACCGGAGAACAAAGAGATGTTCTCATAGCGTTTTCATGCAGCATCGAGTGTAACTTTTGAAAGGGAACACCTGTATACTCATTGAGCAATTTCATTAGAAATACTCTTTACTCTCAAAAGAGTCCCAAGTCTATTTGGCATAGATTTCATAAAATGATGTAAACTTTCCTTTGAGATTCTAGTCCTTGTTTGCAGATTGCATCACAAATTTTCTGCTGTTGCAGCCCATCCAACTTAAAGTTTGATATGTTATTCATTCTGAAATATTTTTTTCTGATTGTGAACCAGTCTAGCCATAGCTAATGTTAGTTAGGGGGTTGTAGAACAGTCATGCTTTCTAAGACTATCATTTGAAGCTATCTAGTTTGCTTTAAAACAGGTTTACTGAATCATAGGCTGAGAGCCTGCTACAGTACATTTTGAGGCTTTAATATTTAATATTAATATTTTTAACATTCTCTTCACGGGAGGACCATCCATGGTATATCCTATTCTGATGGACAGATGCAGATGTTTAATGTGGAATGTCAAGATGTGAGGTGTGGGATTTAAGCAGAGGGAAGCACATTACCTAAATCATTTGCACAATAGATATCTAATCTGAACGTGAATGGATACACAAAGAGTTCCTGCTAGAAACAATGTGAGCACTTTGAAACGTCTGGAACAGCCAAATTCCACACGAAAGACAGCTTGTGCTACACCATCACCTTCTGGTGATAATAAGAATCATTTTGAAACAAAGCCAATTTTAATGGAAAATGCATATTTTTACAACAATGTGCAGATTCTCCAAACTTCTTTTTGTATTAATTCTTTGAAGAAAACATTTCTTATTGTAATGACAGATATGATCAAAACACATAAAACCAATGTGGATATACAGTATGATGTACTATGTGTGCCCCCTATACTGTATGTCAAAAGCATTTGTCACTCATACATTTAATCAATGTAAATACAGTGGAACCTCGGATTGCGAGTAACGTGGTTTACGAGTGTTCCGCAAACTGAGATTTTTAATACATTTTTAATTGGAAACGAGCAAGTATTAGTTTACGAGCGCCGAGTATCATGTATCATGCGACTCTTATTTTGACACAGAGCGGCAAGTGATCACAACTGAGCCAAGGATTTTTCTCTCTCTTGCCCTGCGGAATTGTGGGTAATCCCCTGCTCCCCTGGGTCTTAGTGCTCATCTCTTACTTGTATAATAAACATCCCCCTCTCCGTTTCATCGTGTCTCATATGTGTGTGCGTACGTAATTTGACACCGACACACACACACATACACACTCTCTCGCCTGTGCACACGCATAATTTGACACCGACACACACGCGGACACACACACACTCTCTCGGCTTCACACACGCAGACACGCTTTCTTCACACAGAAAACTCAGCTCTGTCGGGATTCTTTTCAAAGGTAAGGTGCTCGTTCATTTGTTTTATTTTTTTTTACTTTACAGCAGTGATTTCGTTAGTATGCGCTCACGTGAGTGTCATTAGACAGATTTCTTTTTTTCCCGTTAAAACAGTGCTTCCGTTGTGTGTGTATTTGTTGTGAAACTTAAAAAGCGAGGTGGGGGGAGGAGGAGTTTTACTGTGTAAGACGAAGCGAGGGAAGGGGCTAATTCCACACAGACACACAAATACACGGCGTCTGCCCGCACAAACGGAAACACTTATCTGTCTGAAAATTTTTACGAGGTTTACGAGTGTTTTGGAATACGAGCCCGCTTCTGGAACGAATTATGCTCGTAATCCAAGGTTCCACTGTATAGTGAAGTGAATATTTATCTCACATAGGGTAATTCTGGGGTAATTTCTACAACAGTGTGCCCATGAATACACAAGAGGCATGTCGGTGCAATCTCCAGCCAGTTGAAAACAATTTCACGTTAGACATTAGTCTGATGAAATCCAATTTAGTTTTTTTCTGTTGTTTTCGCTTGATATCAATCCTAACATAATAACAGTTTGTCATTTTGATTGGATTAACAATGAGGAAAGCAATTTAAAATTTACCAGAAATTAATGTAAAAGAAATTTGACATTTTAATTTTATATAATTTGGATGAATTATCACAAAGTATGTTTACAAATGTATATCAGCACTATTCTTTGTTATTCACATACGGTAGTTCTAAAAGGTTTTCTTTTTCTTTTAAAATCAGACTCTCAGGAATCACTCTCTCTTGGTAATTTGGACAAAAACGCCATTCTTGGGTCCCAGGGTAGAGTATGACTTCAATTTAAGAGGAATCTGTAAGAAATAAAAACTTGCATGTTACAGAAGATTTAATCAGGAACAAAGAGAATGCCTTTAGAAAACTGGGACATGTTAGCTGTACGTAGCTTATGTTTAAAAACAATTCTTTTAATACTATGAGCTGCGTTTATCAAATTGGGATTCTTGTTTGAGAATAAAATCTATTTTTATTTCACTATATAAAATCCTGCTACACTAATGCACTTATCCTAGTGTTTCACTAGTGCTTGGATACCATCAAGGTAGAAAGTTTTGTTAGTACACTGGAGCCATGCTCGAACTGCTTCGTGTTCGAAACGCTGGCCTTCCAGGAATGGCCCCTTTAATGGCCCAAATATGTGGACATGGCTGGAGCAAGGTCAGTACCGTATGGGGAATGTGTTTGTAAATAACTGTGTGTACAGTTCCCACAGACAGATGCGTCTCTTCTGCAAACTGGCGACAACTTATCCATTGATTTTCAAGGTTCAGACATTCTACTCTCTGAATGTTCAAAAAAACGAATACAGTGGACTCTGAGCCACCTCGGCTGGGGCACTCACAGACCTACAGCCTTCTTTTAAATTATTACACCATTCAAAATGTTTTACTGCAGCCAAGGGTCTCATCACCGTACTGACTCCTGTATATATCATTCGGTTTACGTCTTCATTCAAGGGAAATTTTATTTTCTAGTCCTAGTTTGACTTGACCGCCTTGTACTATCGTAACATATGGTGATACCATCAGTCATATACACACCTCGGTGTCCTTACACGTCACCACATTAAATTTTTTGAAGATGTTGGTCAATGCCATCCTAATCTCCAGCTGGGCTATTCTCATGCCCACACAGCTGCGAGGCCCTGCTCCGAATGGCATGTACACGAAAGGGTGTCGACCGGCCTTGGCTTCAGGGGTGAACCTGAGACAGGATGAAAGCATTAGCATCTTGCAGACATGACAGCTGATTTATTCTAAAGTTCGAACAACAAAAAGCAGGTAACATATAATACAATCATTTCAGGCAGAGTTTGTTATATTTTACCTGAAAAAACAGAAGAAAATGCAACAGTCAAAGTCTCCAAAATGCTCGAAGTACTAAGTATCCAATACAGTTTTAGTGTGTACTAAAATTCAGTTCAAATAACAAAATAAAATTTAAAAAGGCTATTTACAAGTAGCGGTAAGCAAAAAAATGTTCCAGTCAACCAGATGTCTGCATTTAGTGGGAACATTTCAGTCCCAAAAGCATAATGCGCTAAAATGTGCACAAAAGGGGCCTCAGAGTGGCAAAGTGCTCGTCCTATTATCAGGGGATTGCGAGTTCGATCCCTGGGTGATGCTGTTACCTCTCACAGCCGGAGGCCTAGAGAGAGCTGATTGGCCGAGCTCTCTCAGAGGGGAGGGAGGAGAGGTACTTAGTGCTCCCACATTAATCACGGCTCTACAGCCAATCAGGGGTGTCCGTGAGCTCATGAAAGCGGAAGAAACGGTGTCCTCCGCGTGTGTTACTCCGCCGCCAACGGTTCGTGAGCAAGTGGTTCGAAAAGATGCGGTCGGCTGGCGTCACGTGGTTCGGAGGAAACACGTGATAGTCTTCAGCCTCCCGGCTGAGTAGTAGTAGTAGCCTTAATGTGGGAGCCCCGGGGAGGAATTGGACATGACTAAATTAGGGAGAAAATCGGGGAAAGATCCCCCCCAAAAAATAAAAATAAAATACAATAAAATGTGCACAAAAATACAAAAGTATGTTAGAAAATTGTGTCATATGAAAATAAACATTTGGAACCAATGTGGATATATAATGATGTACCATATATACCATGCATCATCCATACATTCAAAACATACAGTAAATATAGGAAAGGAACATAAATAGCTTACACACGATAATTTTTAAAAATGCACTGTTTCCAAGGGAATTTATAGTGGACGTTTTTAGTCACATACAGTACCACATACACTCACACAAATTCACACAGTCTAATCATTTTGGCTGCCTTTAGCAGGTGGTGGCCAATTCATGTGTGAAAATGATTCCTCATGCTCGCAGAACCACTCTTTCACAATTTGTGTGCTGGGATATGACCCTGCCATTTGTGCAGAAAAAAAATCCATTGATGGGATACCCTGGTCATTTGGCACATTCAGGTAGTCATCTGACTTGAACAGGGTCAGTGTGGATTCATCAGACCATATAAGCTTTTCCATTGTTCCAAAGTTCAATCTTTATGCTCCCTAGAAAATTGAAGGCTTTTTATTCCAATTAATCTCCCGAAGAAGTGGTTATGGCCATACAGTCCTTTAGACCTAATCCTGTTAACACACTATTCACAGTATTAACTACAGCTGTGATTAATGGACTTTTTTGCCAATTAACTTTACCAAGTGTTTAAGGGATATGAAGGGAGGGATATGAAGCACCTGTCAATAAATTATTATGGAAAAATGAGAACACCGGGCCTCATCTGGAAAACTTGAACATCGCCACACAACTGGATGACGGTCACAACTGGATTACAGTGAAGAAACACAATGAGGAGCTTTAAAAAGGCAGATTTTTATCCAAAATAGTAGATTGTGTTAAGTTTTAGTTAAGTTGAAAAATCATAAACGTACAACTGTGCACAAAAAAACTGCCACTGTACACAGCGATTTGGGAAAGAGACTGGCACAACCCCCACCTAATAACTGTCGAATAATAAAAAACCAATAAGCTTATGCAATATTTTTTTTTCAGGCAAAGATGTTATATAATTGACAGCTTTAGGTTTAATTCTATACAAATTTTTATTTCCTAGCATGATTTACTGTATGTGAATAAGACTTTGTTTGCAATTACTACAGATCAAGAGTTGTTATTATAATGCACGATTGTTCAGCATAATGACTGCAGAATTTATAATCCTATTTCAATTTGGTCAAAAATAGATCCTCACCATGTCTAATTTCTGTACCGTAACCATAAGAAGTGTTCTAGCCCCTTTAGCCTTCTAGCCATCTGGAGATGCCCTTGAGAGAGACAGATTTATCCAGCAAAATAATTGTGTTCTGTAGTGAATGCGGATTGGTTGGACAGCCAGAGACTCATCACTTTTACAAGAATTGCTCTTTTGAGAATAAAAATGGGTAAGGGCTCTGTACTGAAGGATGATGAAGTTGCAGGTAGAGATAATTGAAAAAACATAAAGTTTAGAAAGAGATTAGGTCTTTAACCAAAGATGGCTCCACTACTCTCTTAGTAACTCGTACAGGGTACAGGGAAGCTTGGATCAACTATTTAGATTTAAATTATTTTTCTGTAACTGATTCTAGTTTGGGAGCAATGTGGCCACAGTGCAGTATTGTTGCTCCAAAGACCCTGAGCTTGAGTTATCTTTCTGGAGTTAGTCAAATTTTTCCCTCTCTGAGTATCCGGTTTTCTCCTGTGTCGCAGAAACATGCATATACTTTAGGTTTGTTTTACCCCCTAAATTGTCTGAAAATTGTCTAGGAGAAAATGGCAGTGTGATTGTGTGTTACATGGTGCTCTGTTCTGGAGTGGGATACACTCTCACTCACTCACTCATCATCTATACCGCTTAATCCTGTATTCAAGGTCACGGGGGCCTGGAGCCTATCCCAGGAGACTTGGGGCACAAGGCGGGGTACACCCTGGTCAGGGTGCCAATCCACCGCAGGGCACACACTTACATACACACATTCATTCATACACTACGGCCAATTTGGGAATGCCAATTAACCTAACCTACATGTCTTTGGACTATGGGAGGAAACCGGAGTAGCCGGAGGAAACCCACCAAGCACGGGGAGAACATGCAAACTCCATGCACACAGAGACGGGAATCGAACTCGGACCGTGGAGGTGCAAGGCGCCAGTGCTAACCACTACATCACCGTGCCGGCAAGTGGGATACAATCAATGGTTTATTCTCACCTCCTGTCCAGTGCCCCAGTGCCATCAGGCTAGGCGCAGTATCCACCACAACCCTAACCATAAATAAGCAGTTTCTTAGGACAAATGAATGAATGAAGAGGATCATGAGAGATCATCTCTAGGATTGTGATCTGCCTCTTTTTGCAGGCGCTACTAATTCTTTTTTTTTTTTTAACAATTATTTAAAAATACGCATCATGTCATGCCTATTGACAAATATGTACGAGTTAAAAACCTTGTACCTTTCAGGTATGAATTTCTCCGGCTCGTCCCAGTACTCAGGGTCAGAATGCAGAAAGCCTGCTGCGACCTCCACTGTAGCTCCTTTTGGCAGCGTCTGTCCATTCACCACACATTCTTGCTCAACATTGCGCATATATCTGCAGTGCAACAAAACAGAGGCACTAGACCACAAACTTTACATTTACATTACAGTGAATAAATCTGAATGAAAATCTGTTTAAAGAAAAAAAGGATTTGCTGTATAGTCCTCATACTTAAATGCAGGTGGATATAGTCTCAGAGTCTCACACACCACCATGTCTAAATACTTCATCTCTTGAATGTTGGTGTAATCTACTGAGTCCTACAAGAAACCGGTGAAAACAGGAAATGAATCAGAAATACAGGGTAAAACTATGCATTCTTATCAGCAAGCTTTTCCCGCTCTTATTTATAATGTAGTAATAAAAATCATCCAGCAGGGGGAACCCTTGCAACATAATTCTAAGCCCATTTGAAAATAAAGTTCCTTTAATGTACAGCAAATATGTCACTAACATCAGGACTATGAGTTCGCCAAATAACACTGTTTTTATCAAGTCAAAATATTGAAATAATTTGGCATACGCATTTCACAAATTTATTAAAACAGCTTATGTACTCTGTTTTAATACATATAGCAGTGCACAGAGAAGTAAGAATGTTCAGAGAGGGCAAGGCTTTGCGAATATGAGGTCACAGACAGTCTATGAACCCCTCCAGCGTCCTCCGTCCCTCGTCACCGCCTGCCAGACAGCGTGTGGCTATAATAAATGGCCCGGCTGCCTGAAATGATTCTGCGTTCTCACTGAAAGCAGGAGCCGGAGGGCCAAAAGACCAGGCAGGGTGAGAGAGGCTGCCAGGGTATAAACACCCACACACACACAAGCATGCACACAAACACACTACAAATGTCTGGTTGGACTGTCACTTCTTGTTGGCAGCTGCACCAGTCCAGTCCAGAGTGACATGTCCTTAACGAAAGGTTAGGTAGAAAGCCAGGGAGGAAGGAGGCTTGCCTCGGTGAAAGATGTGCCTTTCAATAAGACACTCTCGCTCAAAGGCACACGGGGAAAATATGGAGTAAAAGTTGCTCTAAGGGCAATTTGAGGGAATCCAATATGAATGCTGTCACTAATAGAGTCACCTAAGGTGTCATCCAAAATTCATCTCTCCATCTGCTGTATTCATCAAAGCCATCTGAAAGTCTTGTGAGAGAGGGGTCAGTTGCGATAACTACAAATTATGCATCGCTTTCTTTCTGCTTTTACAAAGCCTACAGCACGGTCAGATTTGACCAGCAAATGCATAAAGTGAATAAGGAATATTACATGATTTTGCCAAGGTGTGTAAATTCAAAGAGATAACAATCTTCTTCATATCCTTATTCTTCTCTCTCTCTCTCACACACACACACACACACACACACACACACACACACGCACACACTCACAATTGTTACACTCCATGAAAACTAGATCTCATTTTATAGCATATCAAATGCTTAATATTAACAGCTCCAGAATTATTGGCACCCTATGCGATGCTACAAGAAGTTTAATATCCAGTAGAAAACATGCATGAAACACATACACTAGAGTTATTACACATTTTTATATTTACACACAGTTTTCAAAGTACAATTTCACTGATTTCTTTTTTTTAATGATTGGCACCTCCCATAATTAGCAATTGGTTCCAGGAATAAACCCTGGATGTGATAATAGTTCATTATATTGCATCACACACACACACACACACACACACACACACACACTCACTAGAGCATCTCCTGGCGTGTTTTCTTACAGTGGGGAAAACATGCAAAATGTCACAAAGATATAATCCTGAGCTCAGGATTGAAAGCAGGACCCAGGAGCTGTCACGCTCCCAGCAGTGACACTGAGCTTCCAAGACCGAGATGATTTAAAGGAATGACCATTAAACAACGTCCCCTTTCACTTCAGCTTTATAGTCTTTAGAGTCCCGAATCCGAGGTGGTCCATTTGTTCTAGTAGCACAAAGTTTGATCATCTCAAAGTTTGGTGTGTGGTGTGTGGTGTGGCTTTTCTGTTTTTTTTTTAATCATTATAGTAGTTCTAGAACCAGTCTAGCCATTTTCCTCATACTATCAACAACATACTGTATTACTGGATTTACTGAATTAAAAAAAAAATATATATATATTTCTTTTGGCTTATATGTTTGTTTTATTTGCTATTCTGTGTAAACTATTAATATTGAAATCATAAGAGATCAGCTGTTTATAAAATACTCAAATCAGGCCTTTTTTCTTTTTTTCATCCTCATTCTGGTAACCAAAGCTTGTGACTTGTATATTTGTGCATCACATGATTGGCTGATTGAGAAAGCGCACAAATAAGCAGATGTACAGGTGTTCCTAATAAATGTCCACTGAAGATATATGCAACTTTCCACTGAACTGGGGACACTGGGCATGCACCCAAGACCCGGCAGACTCGACATACAGCCGAACATACACCGAGAGACAGCTGGCTGCATGCACAGCACAGGCTAAAGCAGAAATATTTCCGGTCTAATAAATGAGTGGGGCTCTGTTCGGAATTACATCCCTGCCTGGAGTGAAGCTACAGCAGAATAACAGAAGTTTGTGAACCGGCACTAAGCTGCTAATGGAGGACCCAGTGAGGATGAAGGCTGCACATCACTGAACCGTAAGGCACTACAGGACCAGGGCTTGACAAAGTTATACTAAGTCTGACTATTCACAGCTCTGTTTTTTATCAGTCCTTTTACAGGCACATGTCCTGTTACTGTATTTATATAAAAGGATATTGATGCAGTCATTGGGATTGAGGAATTGATATCATATTTCTGTAGTCCTAAAGGTTTCCCTGATTCCTCTCTCTATGTAACAAAAAATAAAATAAAATAAAAAAAGCACAGTAGGAGTCAGGATATAAAAGCTTTCTACTAAGCAATAAATGTTTACAAGGCCTGACTTTTTTTTGGTCTAAGAGTGAGCCTAGCTAAAAAAAAAACTGTGCTTTCCAGAATCCTTAAATGTTTCGGCAATACAGTTTCATAAAGTGAAAAAAGGAGCACATTTACACAATTCGTCTGTGTGGTCTCTTTTAAAAACCCTAACATACAATCACTAGGACAAAAGGCTTTTACAGTGTAGCACGAAACCTCACGAAAAAAAAAATGTGGTGAGCTAAAATAGCTTATGCATATTGCCTTCAAACATATTGCTAGGGGGAAAAAGGAAAGGCTTTGCCATGTTCAAAGAGGCACCCTGCAAAAATAGCTCATTTTCTTTGCATATTTCTGAGCCCCTTGATATTAATAATGTCAGGCTCCTTTCAGCAAATGAAATTCATTCTGCCTGTGTGTGAGGTATAAGCTGGGCTTAGAGCAGAGGCCCTTATCAGCAGCCTGCCTTCTCACATCTGCCTGCCTTTCTTATTTATGCCTAGCCATTCATTCACATCATGGCCCATCAGGGACAACAGACCAACATCCAATTACTCCTTGATTTCTTTTTTTTTTTTTAGGCGTTACCTCATGATTTTTGTGTCTGTGTAACACTGAGCAGTCTTCGTTTCTCTTGTCTGATCGTAGTATATTTGACATCAACCCTTCATTCACTGTTCCGTCATTAGCCTTGCTTGCATATTTATCCTGTATTTATTCCAACATTTAAATACAGACCCTTAAGTGTTACTGAAAACAGCGAGTGCAGTGCGTGCCAGGCTGCCAGCAGGTGCCCTTGCTGATCACCTACATGCCATAGGGTTACCATAGAAACTGTTATTTATGGTTATTGATAGTGATGGAGGCATATGTGCACAAACAAGACAAGCCTCAAGGGTGCTGTTAATGCACAAATGCAGTCAGTGTCAATGTGCGTTGTTTTCCAACACCACAGAAAGCAGCGAGGCTTTCTCCCTCTCTGAATGAGAAAAAAAAAGTGCTCTAGAGGAAGCCGGCACTGCCGTTAGAGACACGTGTGCCATCCCTGATTAACTGGCCAGCGGTGTACGGAAAACAAGAGAGAACAATCAGTACTATTGTATAATGCAGTTAGATTGTGAAATAAGTCATTTTAGGACAAAGCAATCAGATGAAAGACTCAAGAAACATACCAGGAGGTCAGATACCTTAACACTTAAACCCATGCGCTTGGCTCTCATTAGTCTCCTTGGTGACTGTGTTGCTATGGCTAAATTGCTAATTAGCAAGTGTAATTGGAATGACTATCCCAGTCTTTGACTGTATCCTTATCAACTAGAGACAGCCTCAGTCGAAAGACTGCTGGATGATACAACACCGGCCAATGCTCAGGCTAGACAAGGCCAAAATAATGAAAAAAGAAACATAGCTAAAAAAAAATTATTGAAATCCCATGGCAAGAAAAGTACTTTTCAGACGTATTGGCGCTCATTTTCAATGATGATAATAATGGGGAAAAGCCAAGATTTGTGAGAGGTGTGGACAGAAAGAACTGCAAAAAAATTTTATTCAACATGAAATCTGAACATAAACCTTGTGCAGAAATTGAGAACAAACATACATATGTACTGTATACGAGGACGCTTCATAGCACAAGTATAAGTAGGGAGTAAGAAAAATGCTTACAAAAATGCTTAAAATGCTCCTATATAGGAAAATACAATGAAGAAGTGATTATTTACGCAATAAATAATTTCTGCACTTTTTCAATGGTGCTTTGCCCAAGTTTGCAATCCGGATCGGCCAGGGCGTGTTGTACTTTTTATACGTTACGTTAACACAGGCACTTGTCGCTTACATTATAACAGCTATAAACAGTGCTTCCCTTATCAGCCTTTCTTCCTCTCTCTCGCTTTCGAAGTTAAGAAGACCAAAAAAAGCAGCTTGTCACGTTAGGGAAACCACAAAGCCCTCTGTTCTTAATCCTTTCCTGTTTCAGAAAACCTGTAACTCACAGCTTTACTTCTCTTCGTTACAAAGTGAATAAACATATTGCTATAAACCTGTCCTAATTAGAACTGAGAATCCTGCAGTGCCGTTGTGTACGAGGGTTTCGAAACGGTTTGAGCTATCCTGTATATCAGTGTAACAAGGAACATAAGTAGGAATGAAAGAGATACTTCAAGTATGCGCTTAGATCAATAAAACAAATCTACAGTATACGTCTTTTTAAACTTTTAAGTTCAGCAATCGTATAAGACGAGCTCCAGGTAAGGATTACTCTATCTTCTAATAAGGTTCCATCTTATTAGAGTCAGAAATCTCTGTCCAGACGTAGGGCATTGGCGGAGAACCGAAAATTACAGTTTCAATCACACTGAGGAATGTGCACAGAGAAACACACACTCTCACACACACACACACACACACACACACACACACACACACACACACACACACACACACACACACACTATCCACCTTCCAGGAAGTGGCTGCATTGCAAACAGTGCTTTTCAATCACACAGCTTATGATTCAGCCTTTGAGAACACCCTCATGCATGAGAAAATAAGTATGTGCTTTCTGAAACACCAGAGGGTAAAGCAAAAAATAACATAACCACATGAGATAGTCATAAATGTAACATCATTTTTGCAACAACACTCCCAGGGAACACTTCTTGGAATCGGTAAGTCAGATAGAGAGAGAGAGAGAGAGAGAGAGAGACCTGTAAAAAAAAAAAAAAAAAAAAAATATATATATATATATATATATATATATATATATATATATATATATATATATATATATATAAAATAAAATAAAATTTGTTGTATTACACACTTTGCTGTGACTAATTTCAGCTGCATGTTTAGAGAAGATTCCTAGATGTTTATATTAAAACGGATGGACTCCGGGGTCATTGAGGATTGAAGATCTCGTTTCGATACAATTCCCATGCTCCTCATCATCGTGAGCCTCATCTACTATAATCCTTCCGGAAATCAGACCGTTCTTTGGCCAGTTTCATCTCCTCCAATGTGTCTGGGTCTCATTATGGTCCTCACATGGCCCCTCTGTGAGTCAGGGATAGAGCCATTAAAGCAGCCAGCACAGGCTCTGCATTTAGCACTTACTGCTACTGTGAGCACCTTTTATTCAATTTAGTTTGATGTGCCTGAGAATAGAGCTGTAATGGAAATTCAAATGACAGGTCATGAGGCTCCCTGTAGTCAAAGCAAGTATGCAGGTTTTGCCGTAATGATAATAACATACTGCCGGTGAACACTATGAAAATGGCTATTACCGTCAGGGCAACTAACATTTGCAGAGCTTCTAATAAAACTGCTTGCATTCAGTTAACAAACAATACAGGGCTGAGATATGGACAAACAATATGGATTCAGAACCTGTGCGTTTATACCAGAGGTCTGATCTACCAGAGGTATATAAATGTTGTGAAGTCCATGCTAACAAACAACTGGATAAGCAACTATAATATATAACTATATAAAATATGACTGAAAGGTGACATGAGTTACCTGTACTGTAAATGTTTAACAGTTAATGATTTTAACATTGACATAATGACTATCACAAACAGACACTCACCTTTAAACATTTGGTTTTATTTGTTCAATCATTTTAACCAGCCATGCTCACACTCACTCACTCACTGTCTATACCGTTTTATCTTGTATACAGAGTCACGGGGAGCCTGGAGCCTATCCCAGGAAACTTGGGGCACGAGGCGGGGCACACCCTGGACCAGAGCGCAAATCAATCGCAGGGCGCACACACACACAATCACACACTCATTCACACACTACGAGCAATTTGGGAACGCCAATTAGCCTAATCTGCTTAAATGTCTTTGGTCTGTGGGAGGAAACCGGAGTACACGCAGGAAACCCACAAAGCACGGGGAAATCCATGCATATGCAGAGGCGGGAATTGAAGCCATGCTGTCACTAATTAATCAGTTCAGACAGGTTTTTTTTTTTTTTTAAATCTTTAGAAGTCTGTGGAACATTTTTGTCTCTTAATGAGCTGCCTCCAGGTCAATAATTTCAATAATGAATAAAATACAGTACAAAACATTGCTTAAATGCCATAAAGACAGTAGTTATAATGTTTAGTAATCTAGAATCTGAACTACAGTTTTTTTTAAATGCTGATTAATCCCGCCATGGTATTTTTCAATTGCATCATTCAGTCTGCTGAAAAACCGTGCTGGGTCTGTGCATCTGGACTGTTAGCCATCAGTTGAAGACACCGGGTAAATGCAGTCTCGGAAAATATGAGCTTGTTTATATAACTGAGCAGGCTCAATCTGCAATCAACCATTTGTTTCAAACCTCATATGGTATTGTAATTAACTTTGGGATAATCGCCCCAATTGTCTTCCAAATTTGCAGTTCACTACTGTATACTGGCAGTTCTCATCAACTAATTTAGTTCTCCCCTGCCATATATACCGATAAGCCATAACATTAATGCCACAAAAACATAACACATTAACACTGATTATCAATTATACATCAGTAAACTGGTGACCGTATCATGAGCATCCAAGGAGCACCCGTCTAGACAGTCCAGTCTGTCTGCTCCGATTCCACAGAAAAGCCACAACCTGCTGAAATGTACCTGAGCTCCGATTCAATCTTAATCAGTGACATTCTGATTGACACGGAAGTGAACAAAGAGCAAAATAATATTTTTTTAATACCCAGAAACAAGTGTTAATTATCATCTTTGACACCTGATGACAGACGGCATCATCTTGAACTTGCAAGCTCCCTGAAAAAGCACGAAGACTTCTTGTAATGTCGCATGAAAACATAAATTCAATGAAAGCATTAAATCATTAAATAAAGCTGCGGTTTTGTACATTTTGTACATGAGTTGCACTAAACGTCTTTACCTATAAAAAAAATGTAGACTAAACCCCATTTATCTAACAGACTAATTTTATGAACATAAAATACCCACATATTAGGCTCATTATTTAAAACGTGCAATATTTATTTATGGGCAGCATAAAGCTTTTTTCCCCCCACACATAGGAAACATTTTATTAAATTTGTCATTAAATTCATCTAGTCTGCAGTTTAGAGCTACTGGGTCTTGGGATAAACCCATTAAATTTAGGTGACCATTAAAATAGTCCAATAAAATCCTTAGAATGAATGTACTAGGTTAGAATAATGGATTATCAATGTAACACATACTGTATATGAAAATCATTGGCCCCCGGAACCATGGTGTTACAATTCACCTGGTAAACCACAACAGAAAAGGTGCAGCCAGGTATAATAATATAGCGCATTTCAAAGGCATTTTCTGCGACCACCCTCGAGACAGCAGCAGTAAATAGGCTAATTTATGTACCCCCCAGGAGAGAGCAAAAGGCATACTGTGGGGGGTTAACAATGGCTGACGTCTGACAGCTGTTGACGTTCCAGACCCATCAGTCAGGAAGGCATGGCTGAATTACAGAGCACATGTTTATAGATGTTTAAGTTACAGGACCGCCCTCTCCCCCAGGGCCTGTGGATTTTCATGGGGCCTTCCACTGTGGCGGCAGCATTTTGATGACTCCATCTGCTCCAATCCATTAGTGCAGCCAAGTAAACTTAAATAGCCAAGGTAAAAAACGCCAAACAACATACAAGGGAGTCGTATTTGAGGTCCCGCAATATCAACATCGTAAGAAAGACAGCTAAAGCATCTGTCTGAAAGAAAACTTTTTATTTCCGTCTCTAGTACATAGGACTCGCTTACATAATGAGATCTAGGGTCAGACAGAGCAAAGCCAGGAGCTTAGTCCACTAGTCTGTGACTCATGAAACAAGATAACGAAGATGAACACAGTGTAAGCTCTTACCTAATGTAAAAGCCAGGTATAAAGATGTGTGATACTGGACATATAATAACTTATAATAACTGTTGTTCAAATTTATTGCATCTTCATTTCAACACATCTATCAAATAGGTCACTTTTTTCAAATACAAAATTAACCTATGTATCAGTAGAAACAGAGCATAACAAAATCATCGTTGATATTTTGTGGCTGATGGCCTGATTTTACTGCCCACATTATTAGACGAAGCCTTTTTGTAGGTACGAATTAAGACACCATAGCTTTCTACCCAGCTCAGTGGTTAGCACTGTCGCTTTGCAACTCCAGGATCCAAGTTCAATTCCCGCCTTGTGGTCTGTGTGCATGGGGTTTGCATGTACTGTACTCCCCGTGCTTGGTGGGTTTCCTCCAATATTCCAGATTAGACTAATTGCCGTTCCTGAATGCCCGTAGTGTGTGAATAAACGCGTGAGTGTATTGTCTATTTGCATTTGCATGTGCGTGTGCCCTACATTGAATTGGGCCAGGGTGTACCCGACCTATGGGTCTAAATCTCCTGTTATAGGCTCCAGGCCCCCCAGGAACCTGTATACAGGATAAAGTGGTACTATATAGGTGAGTGAGTGAGTGAGCTTTCTATCCATAATGGCGGGTTCTCCTACAGTACGTGTTTGACCACACGATGTTGTGACCTGAATAGATTTTGTTCCAAGCATTGTTATTCTTTACACCATCAGTTATCAGCTACAGTCAATAACTTTATACCAACAAGGTGCACCCTTGTGGACAGAGGACTACAAGCAGACCTAATAAACTTGCAACTCAACTACTACAAGCTACTGTAGACAAAGGCAAGGTCAAACTAATCCAAAATTAGGAAAATAAGTCCTAATTAGCATACACAAACATTAAGCAAAACACATTAATTCAAATGTTATACAGTCATACAGTGTACAGCAATCAGTACAGTGTCAGTTACCACATTGATTTTACAACCACTCACCATTTTATCTGGGTTCAGTTGCTGGCAGTAGTCCATGCATAATTTGTCATGACCCAATTTAGATTCATCCAAATCCATAGTGTAAAGGAAGTACCATTGGACCACCGCTGAGCAAAGATTTTTTGGATGGTGGAATCAACTTGCATTTTTGTTTTTTTGTTTTTTATATTACAAAGAACCAACAGGACCACAACTTTGAGCATACTGTAGTACTGTATATACTGTACTGTGGTGACTACTGTGTGTGTAGCTACATGAATTGTGTTTCAGTGAATAGGCTCGGTGCTTATTCGCTCAATTTTGCTACTATGATTTGGCATATTACTTTATAATATAATAACTTACATATTATAATATAGACCAATATTGACAGCAGTTAAGAAGAAATACCAGCACTGAGCAGCAAAAAATTACCACGAAATAAGCTGTAACGTCACAGCAAATCAGCAGTCCACTACTAAAGCAATTCCCGCTAGCAGCTCAGATGCTGCTGTAAGCATTTTATGATGATTTTATGATGCTTTTAAACAGCTGACATATTAAATGTCAAACTAGCATATGACTAGAGCCTTATTTACAGCATATCACATACAGTAAGTGGGTTGGAGTTTCTATGGATAAACATAGTATCTTCCTGCTGGTACAAATAGATCTTGGTCTGAGAATATCAGAGGGCTAAAACCTTCTTAGTACAGTGATAACTACAAGTAGATCTTTTTTTCTAAATGTGCATCTATTTAAAAAATGTATTTAAAAGTAATGTCCAGATCTTTCATTTAATCTGTCTTATTCTGGTCAGGGTCCTGGTACATCCAGAGCCCAATACAGAATCTGGATGCAAGGAATCCATGCACCCCCAAACACCTACAGTATTTAGTCTTAGGGGCAAATGACCATATCCAATTCATCTTACTGTATGTTTTGTGCAGCTTGGAAAGTTGGAGAAAGCCGGAGGACCTGGTGGATCCCCACGAGGACACGGGGAGACATGCGGTAATTGTCTAGACTTCAGCACAGCCAGTATGAACGGTGTGTATGGTGTATGTCAGAAAGGCAAACTGCAGATCCATCATGCTTTTTCTTGAAAATCTTAATTTACCATTATTATGTTCCACTATCCTGAGACAGAGCCAGAGAGTGAGAGACAGAGAAAGTCAGTTAAGTCTCTGAACATTCCCTTGATGATCACCGGTCTCAGCTCTCTACACTTCCTTCTGCCTTTCACCGTTTGCACACAATTCATCCCCATCACTTCTGTGTTATCTCTCAGTATAGATTGACTAAAAATGGAAAAACAGTCCTACACAAATCCTTTTGTCTGTTTGAGGAACAGCAATTATGGCCATCTCAGTAAAGGTCATATATTAATTCATGGGATGACGCTATTTTTTAAAAATTCTTTGCAATGTCTTGATCTTTTCTCCTATCTCTCTGCTCCTCTTTTCATTTTATCTCACACTAAATAAACACTTCTGTGCCAGTTTGATGAGATGCTGGATGAGAGTTGGCTGCGAGTGTGGTTCAGTGTCTTTCACCTGCTGAGCTTCAGCTCTCCTAATCAAAGTGTCCAAGCTTTTCAGTTCTGACCCCAGGGGTGCGGGGCTACTCACACACCAGACAGCCTTCATCTCAGCTAGTGAGAGAGAAAGAGAGAGAGAGATCCACAGAGAGACACATGAAGACGGAGAACAGAATAAGAGAGTGAAGCAATTCTGACTCTTGTAATCTCACCCTCTTTCTTGATCCCTGGAATTACCAAGCACACCAAATTTCCTTTTTCGAAAAACAAAGGACCGTTCACAATCAGGAGTTAGGAATAATTTCTATACTCTTCTTTCAAGGCTCAGACAAAGCTACAAGCCAAATAATAGCACTTTCATTAGAAACTGACAGCTGTAGTGCTGTGGTCTGTGGTGGCTTATTGAATTTGGCAGTCGAGATGCATGGTCTTTATTTGGGGTTGAGTGATATGAGCGAAGGGTGATGAGTGAGGGAAAGAGCCCCCTGGAGATTCAGCCTCACAGGCACAGCACGAATGAATTATTCACATACAGGAAAGCCAGACTGTGCTCCTCTCTCTCTCTCTCTCTTTATTTAGTCCTCGCTTACTCCCACCTCCCACCAGACATCGTTACTTCCTGTCTTTGTTTCTTGCACCTTCTTTCTTGCTTCCGCTTAATCTATCTGGTTCACACCTTCCTGAAGTTCTGTGTCATGCTCATAATTTCACCCTCTTTATGTATAGCTGTCTAACCTTGCCTTCGCCTTTTACCTTCTCCAAAGAGCTGCCGTGATCTTTACAGATTATTTTTGAAAAAGAAATATTGAATCTAAAGTTCCGGGGATGGAAATTTACTGAGATATTAAACTTAACTGAAAGTATAGATAATGTGTCAAGGCATACTTAGTTAAAAGTGGAAGTATCCAGCCATCAATGTATTCAAGTCAAAGGTTTTTTTTTTTTTTGATGAAGTTAGAACTCTGAGGCAGCACTGAATCAGTGTGTGTTCACATACTGTACTGTATGTCGTTCAGAAGTATAAAGTCCTAGTTCCCTTGTGGTTTATATATGGTGGTGTCTTTACCAACTGAAAAATGTAAAATGTAGCGTCATACATTGAAAACAACACAATCGTGGCTCCAAATGGTGAATAAAACCATCACCAATGTTTTTATCCAGACAACTGCTCATCCACTACAAAAAAATATATATAATTTTTTAAGTAAAATAAAATTGTACACGTTATGCGCCAAAATATACAGTACTGTAACTCACGCATCTCGAATGCGCATTTGTGTTTGTTGACAGGGCATAGCCCTAGACACACATGTTACCAGTAGTGAAAAGGAAGTTGTGTTGTGCATTTGTTGTGGAAATGGGTCTCCTGACGGAGGAAAAAGTATTCATAGCTGAGTATTATTTCCGCTCATACAGAAGTGGGTACTCAGTTGTAGCAGAACACGTTCCTTCCCATACCCACCCCATACCCCGATCTTACACCACCTGAATGCCTACATGTGGAGAATGTTAAAGGAGACTGTGTTCAACTGTGATTGTCTTCTTTTGCACGAGTCTGCAGCGACCTTTGTTATGGGAATCCGCATAAACGATATGAACACTGTCTACAGCCAGGCAATGCACACACTTAGAACACTTACTGTACATTACGCATACCATGGTAACTCAACATGCTAACAGTATGTATGTTAGTTTCTTTCAAGTTTCTCTTCAGTTTCAGTACTGTATATTTTGGCGCATACTGTATATATAGATCTTGAATCCTTTGATACTGTACACTCTCCCTTCTCCTGGGTCTGCCTGCCGGTTAAAAGAGCACAGGACCACACATGATAGTACAGCAGCATCATGTTCAATAACAAGAGCACTCAAAAACATATGACATTTCATTAAACCATTCAACTGTTTCACAAGCGCTCTTTTTATTGAATGCAGCCATCCTGTGCTATCACATGCGCTCCTGTGCTCTGTCCGTAGTAAATGTCCTTAGATGCTCATTAAACTTTTAAACATTTAATTTGGTGTTACATTAATCATTTCATGAGGTATTTAATTTTACCCTCTTATTTAATCATGGCAGCTTTCAAAACTTAGCCAGTGCCGTGCTAACTAACATATGTTGCATGAATATAACTTTTCCTTACTCCCTCCCATCAAAACACTGCCTCTACAACAGATGTCAAAGATTTTAATTTTGTAAACAGACATATCTGGCAAAAAATAAAAGACGTTTATATTTACTCATCTCACTCACTCATCTTCTACACTGCTTAATCCTGTATTCAGGCTCACAGGGGGGGCCTGGAGCCTATCCCAGGAGACTTAGGGCACATGGCAGGGTACACCCTGGACAGGGTGCCAATCCATCACAGGGCACAGACACACACACACTCACTACGGGCAATTTGGGAATGCCAATTAGCCTAACCTACATGTCTTTAAACTGTGGGAGAAAACCCACCAAGTACGGGGAGAACATGCAAACTCCATGCACACAGAGATGAGAATCGAGCCTGGCCGGGGATCGAACCCAGACCCTAGCGGTGCAAGGCGACAGTGCTAACCACCACACCACGCCGCCTCGTTTATATTTAAACTGATGAAATAATGTTTCAATATTATAATATTTTGTTTTAATTTAAAAAGTGATTTTTATACCTTACCTACTTATCTACTTAACTATTTGCCTAAGAGCATCATCTCTGATAGTGTCTGGTTGTTAGAAGGATGAATGATCCTGGTTTGCTAATGAATTATTCAGAAGCAAAATATCATTAAAATAACCACTATTTACCATTATCAGGTCCTGACTAGCTGTCTACCGAATTTATGCTAGTGTAAGCTATTATTAACAAAGGAAAAAACATTAATAAATATTGCCAAGTAGAAACATATGTACGTAAATGTACTTTTTCTCATTTTATGCTGCTTATTCCTTTTTATGACGTGTACATTGATGAACCTAATTACATGCTAAACTGAGCACATTAAATTGATGTTCTCTGTAGTATTGTTTCAAAAGTTAGTACCCCCTCATTCAATTCTATGTGATTTGTGAATAAATAAAAATTATATGATCGTAGTGAGTCTTGGTATCATTCAAATCCAGTGGAACCTCGGATTGCAGGTAACGCGATTTGCGTGTGTTCCGCAAAATGAGCAAAGAGTTTTAATAAATATTGACTTGAAAAACGAGCAAGTCTTGGTTTACAAGTGCCGAGTATCATGTATCACGCATGCGCTCTTGTTTTGACATAGAGTGATCACAACTGAGCCAATTGATTTTTATCTCTCTTGCGCTGCGGAATTGTGGGTAACCGTCTCCCCTGCTGAGTCTTAGTGCTCCTCTCTTATGGGTATAATCAACATCTCCCTCTCTGTTTCAGCGTGTCTCCTTTGTGTGTGTGTGCGCATAGTTTGACACTGACACACACCCACACACACACACACACACACACACAATTTATTTTTACTTTTTTTTAAAGGTAATGTGTAGGTTAATTTGTTTTATTTTTACTTTATATATTGTATAAATAATTTTTATGTGTTAATTTTTTGGGGCTGTGGAACAAATAATTTGAGTTTTCATTATTTCTTATTCTTATTTCTTATTTCACCATGCAGTTACTAAACTTACTAAAACTCACTAAAACTTATATTAAAAAATACTGAGTATCCCTTACTGGTTCCACAGGATTTAAGGTGGAAGTTGCAGCCTCTTCTAATCATCATCCCTTGATTAATTGATCATCAGCAGGCGTGCAGGCTTCTATAAAAGCAGAAGCCTTGGCAGTTTGCTGGTATGGAGCAGTCAGGTGTGTGTTAACACAATGCCAAGAAGGAAATACATAAGCAATGGTCTTAGAGAAGCAATTGTTGCGGCACATCAAACTGAAAAAGGTTATAAAACCGTTTACAAACAATTTGAAGTTTAAATGTTTTACAATGAGAAAGATTCCTCACAAGTGGAAAGCATTCAAGACACTTGCCAAACTTCCATGCTATGATTTGTTTGGAAGGGCTGTCAAGAGAAAGCTTCTTATGTCTAAAAAACTAAGGAAGCTTGACTGAGGTTCGTAAAACTGTACTAAACCACAAGACTTCTGGAACAATATTCAGTGAGATCATGAGACCAATATTCAATGACAGATGAGACCAAAGTGGAATTGTTTGGCCTTAATGCCCAAACAACCAAACAGCATTTCAACAGAAACACCTCATATCCACTAGAGAAAAAAAAAATTCCTCTATGCTTCAGTTATGTATCGCGATTCTCTTGTGTGGCAATTCACATGACAAATATAGATTTTTAAAAAATATTTTTAATTTAAATAAGTTTGTACGTATTTGAGGTAGTAAAATGTTGCAGTTTCTCTTTAGTCCTACAGGTAGCGCACACTAAATTATTTACAATTTGCAAGGCAGCACAGCATCCTTTGGGGTAGAAGCAAATTATTTGTTTAGAATTATAACAAACTTAAAAAATTATATAGAATCACGGTATTTATAAAATATCGTAATAATATCGTGTTGACTGGAACCTAGTAATTCCCATCCCTAATTCCCACGGTGGTGAAAGGGTGATGATTTGGGCTTATGTTGGAGCCACATGACATCTTGCAGTTGTAAACTCCTCTGTATACCAGAGTATTATAGAGGCAAATGTGAGGCCATGAGTTCAGCACAGACCACAGGTCATGTGTTTGGCAGCTAAAACTTGGCTGAAATTGGGTCATGCAACTGGACAATGATGTAAAATTGGGTCATGCAATTGGACAATGATCTGAAGCACACCAGTACTGTATATCTACATCAGAATGACTGAAACATATAAGCAAAAGTTTTGGAATGGGCTAGTCAAAACTCCAGACCTCAACCCAACTACAATGCGGTGAGACCTTAATAAGTGAATAATCGAATGCCTGAAAAACCTCAGTAAACTGTAGCAATGTTGTTAGAAGGAATAGGCCATAATTCCTACAGTCATTGGCCTCATGAGAGAACAAACCTTCAATATTTGTAACAATTACTTGGGAGATCTAAATATAAAAAATGTAAGCAATGAAACATAGTCAGTTTTAACATTATTTAAATTAAGCATAAACATGACAAAGTAATACTCAAATATAGTGATCAACTACAATTACTTCCTCTTTTAAATCCAAACATTTGTCATTTTTTTAAATATGTATTTTCTATTTAATGTTTCTGCTCTTAAAATGAGATGTACCAGGAATAGACTCAAGATACTGTGTCATTAGCTTTCCCTCAATGTAACCTTTAAAATAATTCTGTAGTCAATTAAGTGTATATAAACACAGGTGAAGACTGAGTATCAATGACCACTCATTTCGTTAAAATAGCAGGCTCTATTAATATAAATCTACTCATGCATTAGTAACATTAGCTCACAGCTTTTAGCTTAGTGTTCCTTCATGACCCCTACACTGTGGATTAAGTACCAGCCAGTTCATAACATTAGTACATCATCAGTCTGAATTAGAAAAGCAAACTATGCACTTCTGCTCTATATTTAAAACACTGAATAGTAGCGAACACCTTAGTAACCTTTCCTTTTACTTACTTACTTCCTTTTATTCTGACAAGAAAGGAGTACTTGTGCTAACCTTGGTTTGATTTTTTGTTTGAAGCTCTTGTAGAAAATATTTCTGAGACAGCATTCTTTTATCTCAGAAATATTGTGAAGATAGGAAATATTGTGAGTGATGAGTAAAGAAACTAACTCATGCTATTGTAACCTATAGGTGGAATTATTGTAATGCCTTATTGTCTGGATGTTTCACTAGGTGCATAAGCAAGGTCCAATTAGTCAAGAATGTTGTAGCCAGAGTCCTTAGAACCTGAAGATATGACCACATCACTCCTATGTTATCATATCACACTGCCTTGACGCTCACAAACTACTGACCTACTGTATAAAGCACTGAATGGTCTCATACCACAGTACCTGAGGAAAAATCTGGTCTTTTGTTTTCCGCCACATCTGCTTCGATCAAAAGGTGCAGATCATTTGTTGGTACCTCAAGTAGTGAAAGCTACCGCAGGGGGCAGAGCTTTCTCTTACAAAGCCTTATAGTTATGAACCAAACTTCCTGTATGTGTTCAAGACATGGACAGTCTCATTGTAAGATATCTAGGCTGAAAACTTATTTACGTCAAGCCTTTTAGTTTTTTTTCCCCTCAGGTAAAAGGGCTCATGGGCATATAGACTGGTTTTGTGAACTGAGATGTTTGGTTGCTGTCACCCCCTACTCAAGCATTACCTTGATATAAGTTGATGTGTACGGCTCCTCTATGTTCCAATAAGCCAGCATGTCTGTTACCTTCCGGCTCTCCTTCTTACTTATGCTATCACACGGTACCTAGACTTGAGAGAGTCCCTGCTTGCATTTTGCCTACACTGAAACAGTCCTCTCTTTTTCTCTCCCTCTCTCTCAGTCGCTATACGTTACTCCTGAGATACCAACACCTGACCCGTTCTGCTCTCTGGACAAGCCTGATCCATTCTAGTTGGATTTCTCATCATTTAAAAACCACTCAATGCTCCTGAGGATGACTCCACATGGGCAGACTAAAGATCACCATAAGATTATTATAGAATATCCTAATAAAAATGAAATACGCCGCGCCATACCTGTTGGCTTCACTGGTGCATCTTATGTTCGCATTTATATATGAATGCTTCTGAAAGTAAATTTAAAGCAAAAGGAAATTGTTGTGCCTGCTATGGAGGCAGTCTGCATGAGTTGTAGCCTAGATTTATAAAATACTTAACTCATAAACACGACACTGTATGGTAAATAGGGAATGAAGCCAGATGCGAATTTAGTCTTTTTCTTCTCCGAAGCTTCAGGAAGAAGGAATGGCTGAGGCTGTGAATGTGTAATTTTTGTTACATGGTTCGCCTTCCTGCCCTCGTCTCCCACCTCTGGCTGACTCATTAGGTGACGCTCTGCTTCATCTCACTCTGCAATTTATGCAGATAAAAAAAGGGCAAATTAATGAGGGACACCCTGGGGGTGCCACCACACAATGCAGGAAGAGAAAATACAAGCCTAGACACAATGTGCTCCACACACACAGTCAGACAGTCAGCAAGGAATTTGTGATTTTCACCTTTTAAACCAATTGATAATAAAAACTGCTGCATGCTGGAGCTCTGAGGCAGCTCCGAGTCAGGAATATTGCTTATTTAAAAAGACAGAGGCTTAGTAAGAGTGACATTCTGAGGGTGAAAGACACTCCAGTCCTATCTGTCTACTAATTTAGCGTCTAGGATCTACAGCCAAGAAAGCTTGACAGCAAGTGCCGAAGAAAGAAATCTTTTGCTGTATCCATCATGTATTGTACAAAACCTCTGAAGTGACACGGTGGTTATTTTTTTGATAAGGCATGACCAAGAATAAATGTATTGAGGCCACAAGCTAATATCATGAGGCATTTCATGGGATTATTATCTTGTGGTGGTGAGATAGGGAAGCTGTGGCCACAAATTGGGTAACATGAGCCCATGACTTAAAATGTTATTGGATCATCATGCGTAACTTGAGGCCTCCAGTTAATTACTTGGTGGCAACGGGCAAAATAAAAATCTGGTCACGTTTAAGCAGTTAAATTTTTTGAATTATTACAAAATTGTAGTAACGAGTAAATAATATCAGTCATCTCCATGCTTAGGTTCTGCACTTTTTATGACCACAAAATAGACCTTGGGAAAGATTGTGCCCTTGATATATTAAATCGTGGTAACAAAATAACTTGCAAAAAGTTTAACCTGTGGTCTTAATGTATTAATTTGTGGTCATAACCACGGTGCCACCTCAGCAGCTCCATAACCATGATATCTCTCAACATTACCAAGCTACAGTGTATTGGGTCTGTAATCTAATAAGTGCCATCTGGAAGAAGTAAAAAAGAGGCCAAATATCACATCCAATGATTCACCTACAGCCAAGAAAGCTAATGACACTAACTGTTAAACAAATGAACCATTTACATCTAACAGCAAACAGTGCCATTTTGGGTTCAACTAAGAACACAACTTTAATATAAATGTAGTATTAATAGATCAGTAACAGTACACAATAATTAGTGATTCACACAGCATGATAAGTACTGTACCAATTAGGTAAATAGCACATCTAAAGAAAAAAAGGTTGACATTTCAAAGTGTTTTTAGTTTATCTGTGCACATCAATGTTATGGTACAAACTCAGCGCTCTGTGCTGCTTGAGCAGGAGAGTGACATTTGAAAAGCTTTCAGTGCCGAGGAGCATTCAGTTGGAGCACAGCTAGATGCATTTACAAAATAAACTGAAAGGCCCTTTGCTCCTCAGTGAGCTAAATTCAAAAGTCATGCCAGGCAGTGCAGCCTCAGCCGGGAGGGACGCACTGACCTTCATATCCACTATGGTCAGATGGCTTGCTGTGGACGGATGCCCAGCTGCTCCGAGTAAAACTTAAAGAGCGCGGCTATTGCTGGGTGTGCAGGCACGTCTCCTAAACACACCAACAGAAAGCCAGTCCTGCTGTCACCTTTTGAGCTACTATGCACAGCTCAAAACTGTGGGCTGCGAGAGCTGCGAAACAACTTTTACTGAAACTTAAACTTTAACATAGAACATCATGTGCACAAAAGCGCTTCACAACATGAAACTTAATTGTGGGGGTTTTAAATGAACTGTAGGAGCACAACCATCATGAAACTGCTGTGTCCAACATTTTCTGATTGACTTATCAATTTAGCAAGTAAGGGAACAAAAAAATACTTGTAATCATCTCACAAAAAGCATGGAAATGGATGTCCAGGTAAAAGCTGCCACAAGTAACAAATGATCCCCAAAACGCTGCAGCCAAAGTTTACATTCATAAACTCCCTGTTGCCCCAAAAAAAAAAAAAAAAAAAAAAAAGCTAAAGAGTCCCAGACTTCCTGAGCAGGGCTAAATGGAGCATGTGAGAGTCAATGAGAGTAAGTGTATAAGATGAAAGAGGAGAAAGGGAGTCATTGAGATGGACCAGCTCTGCGTTTGATCCGAGCGGCTGCCTGCTGGCTGCAGGTATTAAGATTCAGCAGATGCAGGCGCGTGCTTAACAAGGCCGGGTTTATGTGTCAGCTATTACGGTGGCATTACGGGAAAAGAGGACAAGGAGCTAAACAAAACCGCCAGTGCTCTGATATAGTTAGAGCTGCTAAAATACTTCATGCTCGCCCCGTTCTACTGATTTTCTTCCATGAGTTGTTTATCTGAGCATGGAGTCATGCTGTCACGCCCACAGCACCTCTTAATCACAGATTTCATGAAATAATGCATTACGCGGTTTTGCTTATCCTAAGTTGAGAATGCTACTTTGCAGGGAAATGTGACTTCACGGTGAAGCGAAAATGACAAGAAAGCAATGTGGGTCACCCGAAGACCTTTATTTCCTTTAACAGCACACACTTAACAGTCCTGTTCAGCCTCCTCTGCTCGTTTCCCTCCATCATCTTTCCTCTCTGCACACAGTTTGCAGGTTTCAGCTAGGAATCGTGCGTTACCAATCTGTATTTTTGCACTCTCTTCCTCATATATGCAATCACACACACTCACACTCACACAAAGCTGAAGTGCCACCATTATTGCAAACGTGTGCTATATATTTGAGTGGGTCTGTGAGTTCCATTGAGCACTTGTGCGGAAAAAAGATAGAATGCCAGAGACTGTTCAGCATTCAGACAGATAGTGCTCAGATTGTTCAGGCTACATAACCAAACACAGTTCACTTTTCAATGCAGTGGTTGCTCTGAAATTTTTATTTGTTAGTGTGGCATATACTATATGTGGCATATAGTCATTGACGGGTAAAGTGCTCGCCCTATCATCCGGAGATGATGAGAGAGCTGATTGGCCGAGCTCTCTCAGAGGGGAGGGATGAGAGTTACTTAGTGCTCCCACTTTAATCTCGGCTCTACAGCCAATCAGGGGCGTCTGTGAGCTCGCACAAGCGGAAGGAGCGGATAGCGCTGTCCTCCGAGTGTGTTACTCCGCCCCCCAACAGTGCGTGAGCGAGCAGTTTGAAAAGATGCGGTTGGCTGGTGTCACGTGGTTCAGAGGAAACACGTGATAGTCTTCAGCCCTCCCAGCCTTAATGTGAGAGGCCCCTAGTGACGGGAAGGAATTGGACAAGACTAAATTAGGCAGAAAATCAAGGAAATTTTTTTTTAAAGGATTAAAGCTTAAAATACGATCATTAGCTTTAATGTAATCAGTGATAGTATTATTTCAGGATGAGGCCCACAAACATGTCTGGCTGTCTTCCTGAAACTTATTAATGCAAAGAAATGAAATTTTGTATGGTTGAACATCTTAAATAATAAGTAATCCCAGTAAAAATATATATATTTTTTTGTTGTTGTTGGAGTAAGCCAGGATGAGTCGTGTGTATGTATTAAGAATTGTGCCGGCTTATACAGTAGATGCATTACGGACGTTTCTTTGTCTTCGGCATAATCTTGATTGGCTCTGTTGAGTGACGCATATAGGCCCACATCGAGACTAAAGCGCTGAATGCGTAAAAAACGCTAAAATTATATGATGGAAAGATTCTGAGATTTCTGACCAATGTGCAGACAAAAACTATTTCCTGGAAACAACAGAAGACACAATACATGTAGAAATCACAGCTGATTATAGCACATGTAGGAACGCAACCCCTGTTTAGAATCTCTTCAATTCTACAAAAACAGATTTTATTGCACAATTGATGCTATTAAAAGTAAAAATCTACTCAACTTTACTGAGTTTCCTTATGACATTAGCGAGGCACATTTCCACTAACTTCTTATAGGAATAATGAAAATATAGCACCAAACAAGACATTAGCACAAAATTTGGCTGAGCACATCACAAATATCTCAATCTAAACATATTCATGTGTTTCATTTCTTCAAGACTGCACTGTACCTCAATGGGCTCAGCTTTTTTTTTTTCTTCTTCTTCTTCTTTTTTTTTTACTTACGTGTCTGGTGAAGAAGTCATCCACCTCTTTCTGTACTTTCTTCTGACAGTCCGGGTGGATGGCCAGCAGGTAGCAGACGAATGCAAGAGTGTTACTGCTTGTCTCATAGCCAGCAACCAGGAAGATGAAGGACTGGCCTGTAATCTCATCCTCCGTCATCATCCTTTTCTGCTTGCTGGGTTTTGGCGGCTCGTGGCAGCTTTCTTCATTTCCGTCAGCCACAACTTGCTCATCTGCTTGATTCACTACATCGAATTGATCCAAGGAGGCAAGCTCCTTACTGCTCCTCACATCCAGCATTAGCTGCAGGAAGTCCCTTCGCCTCTATCAAAGTCATGGGAAAAGGTTAGGAGAAGAGAGTACAAGAGGAAGCGCGCTGAAAATGCTAGGGCAAAACATATAGGAAAAAGAAATACACTTTAGGTGTTAGGTTTTACAGAAGGTCATACAGTCAGATTCAAAAGTTAGTTCGCCATCTTTTAATTATTTTATATGTGCGTGTGTGTAAAATCATAACTGAGATCATCTGATCGTAGCTTTTCTTCGAATATTGTTGTATCAGCAAATACAACCTCAGATGGAACAACAGCATATAGATTTTTTTCCACCATGTCATTATTTATTTAAGAAAAAAAAAAAAACGTGGGCAATACTAAGTAACCCCATGAATTAATAGCATGTACTGTACGTAGATCCGCCTTTAGCAGCATTAACCTGAAGCAATCGTTTCCTGTCTGACTTTATCAGTCTCACATCGCTGTCGAGGAATTTCAATGCTTTAGTTCATTGAGGTTTTTGTGCATTTGCATATTCACAGCTCTCTTATGGTCCCACCACAGCATTTCAGATGACTGGAGCGGTGGACTTTGATTAGGCCACTCCAAAACGTTGATTCTATTATTTAATAAATAATAATCATTATTATTATAGTAGACTTAACTGCTGTGCTTCGGATACGTAATTGCCCTTTCGCATGGAGAGAGATGGTCTCACATTTGCCTCTAGAATACTCTGGTATATAGAGGAGTTTTTGTGGCTGCAAAACAAGCCCAACTCATCAACATGCTTGACAGTGGGCATGAGGTGTTTCTGTGCTGAGCATGACGGCCAAGCAACACTTGGGTCCATAAGACATTGTTTATAAGACATACATCCAGAAGGCTTGTGCTTTGTTTAGATGCAGTTTTGCAAATTTCAGGCGTGCTTCTGTGTTCTTTTTAGACAGAAGAGGCTTTCTCCTGGCAACCATTCACAAACTGGACTTGTTCAGTCTTCTTCTAATTGTGCTGTTATGTACTACAAAAATTTAACATGCTCAGGAAGGCCTGTGGGGCTAAGATCTAACTTGTTTTTTTTTTTCTCTGAGTATTACACGGTCTAACCTTGAGGTGAATGTGCTGGGACGTTCACTCCTTGGAAAATAGACAACTGTCTTAACTGCTTTCCACTTGAAAACTCCAAATTGTTTGTTAATGGTTTCATAACCTTTTCCAGATTGAAGTGCAGCAACAATTGCTTGACCTCTGCTTACTGTTATGTCTTTCACTCTTGGCATTGTGTTAACACACACCTGAAACCTCCAGACCCGCAAACTGCCAAAACATCTGCTTTTATAGCGTTCTGCACAACTGCTGATGATCAGTTAATCAAGGGCTGATTATTAGCAGCACCTGGATCCAGCTTACCCTCTTAAATCCTGTGGGAGCAGTAGGGGGGTACTTAATATATTTTTGGGGGCTTTATTTTTGTTAAACAAATAATTGCACGGTGAGAAAAGATATATGTTGTCATTCATCTGAGGTTGTGTTTGCCTAATACTTAAAACCACAATGCTCAGATGATATTTATTATATTTTTAACTATTTGAATTTTTTTACATGACTATCAAAAATGATCGAATTGTCTGGGTAAATCATGACTGTAAAAACATGAAAGTGATATCAGTTTCAATCTCCCTGACTGAATAAGACATACTGTAGATGTTCTCAAACAATTTCTGTGTCCAATGTTTGCCTTTAAACTGATTCCATTCTCTCTGTGTAGCTGTAAAGTTTGTCCCCAAGTCCTCTTCACATTGAGTTATAGCCCTACCAGATGTAATGCACTGTTTTCTTTAAGTCACATCTGGAAACTTTTAGGCTGTTTTTGGTCCTTTTCAAAAATTTGAAAAACATGTCGAATGTCTTGTTGAAAGATACACCTTCAAACATGTAGAACTTGAGTCTGGTACTGATCTTGAGTATTGGTGCATTGATCCTTCTACATATGATCTTGGTGTTGACAAAACTAATGTTTATGGCCGTACAACTTTTTCACAATGGCTGGCAAGACATTTTTCCTTCTTTTAGAAAACAGAGATAATAACTATTGGCACAATGTGCAAATTAAATCAAACGTCTTAATTAAAGCCTTAGCCTTGAAATAAAACATTTTTTGTTCTTAACCATAAATTGTCTTGATTTCATTTTGAATTGACTTGGCATCAACACCCTTTAAATTTGATCTTGGCCTTGACTACAGCTCGAACCCCATTTTTTTTTTTTGTATTTTTTATTTGTAAATAAACCACAAAAAGTATGAACCAAGTATATCCAAATATCATAAGGCATAGTACTGTATAACCTTATCAACTACATGCACAGCTGATTTAAATGCAGTCCTCCAATGTTTTACTATACCTGACTGGAAGGCATCTCATCCCTCTGCTTTATTAGTTTCTGAACGCAAGTAGTGAAGAACTTGCTCATCTCTCTGGTATCTTTATTTCTAGTCAAGCCACCCATCGGTCGTGCCAGGAACGGGAAAGCCACTAAGAGCACAAAGGACAACCACAAGGCCATTTACCAATATTCTTAAGTCATAAACACAAGGACAAAGGCATTTTAAATGAGACCTCTTATTCCTGCCTGCAATAAATGTGCTATATCTTTATACTGCCTTCATTAAAGTTCATATCAAATAGTCATTTATGGAGCTCCCTACGTGATGTGACCTCAGCTGTTGAATAATTAAAAAGGAAATAATGGGCACTGAAGGATGTTTTGGATTAGAAGAATGGCTAAATGTGACAATGTAACGTACTGAAGAGGACTATAAAGGGGTTGAAAAAAGATATGGAAAAGAACTTGGAGGCGTGGTACACAAACGGGTCACTGGGGTTATTCTGAGAGTCCACGTTCATGCCGAACGCCACACTTGCAATCACGTCCATAGTGAAGGAGCCAAAACACCTGCAGGAAAATATTAACGACTTACTAACACAATCCTTAAAGCAGTATACACCTCAATTAATTATTTTATTTATTTATTATTTTTTTAAACACTTTTTGCTCATGGGATCAGCTAGATAGATACTCCGTCAAAAATGTCAAATATTCCTATCCTTGTGGAGACAGTTGTCCTCCATTAGGATCTAAAAACACCACCCCCACCACACACACACACACACACACACACACACACATATTGATACCTGTGCATGTTAAAGCTCTTTCCAGACTCTGCATAAGCCTGCAGGTTGTTCAGTAGTGTTTCTGTAGCTACATGGATAAGAGGGACCATCTGTGCAAAACACACAAACACTGAACTGTTACAATTCAAGCATTTTATTACCAGGGTTAAGACGTCACACATATTTAACCATTGACTTGTATTCTCCTTGACCCTTTTCACATTTTTGGATGTTGACTGCGTGTCATGATTATAAAAAGAAAAGCCCTTGATATTGAAAAAGTGTAGAAATTTATTTGGTTTGCAAAAGTATTTACAAAAAAATGGTAAGAAATCTTCACACCCGCTGGTGTAATTCGCCTAAATGAGTTCTGGGTCCAACTGATCCTTCTCCTTTTAGTTGACCTCCATCTATGGTTGTGCCAAATTCTTTGTTCCATTTGTTTTTATGAACGTTATCTATGGTGCTCTGCAGGACGTCCAAAAATAGAAATATTTCTTATTACCAAGATGTGACTGATACTTTTTCTATAGCTGCTTGTTTAGGTATGTTCTGAGGTTACCCCAAAACAGATATACTCACTCATTCACTCACTCGTCATCTATACCGCTTAATCCTGTATTCAGGGTCACGGGGGCCTGGAGCCTATCCCAGGAGACTTCGGGCACAAGGCAAGATATACCCTGGACAGGATGCCAATCCATCGCAGGGCGCACAAACACACACACTCACACACACACACACACACATACACTCACTCATTCACACACTACGGGCAATTTGAGAAGTCTTTGGACTGTGGGAGGAAACCGGAGTACCCGGAGGAAACCCACCAAGCACGGGGAGAACATGCAAACTCCATGCACTCAGAGATGGGAATCGAGCCTGGCCGGGGATCGAACCCGGACCCTGGCGGTGCAAGGCGACAGTGTTAACCACTTTAACGTTAACCACTACACCACTTGCACCAGAAATAATGTATGGGTTTTATAGCAACAGGTGAATACTTACACAATCACAACTTTTTGATTTTAGACAATTTTGCTAAATAAACAAATTCAAAACTATTAGCAGTGTTATACTGTATAGATGTATATTAATAACCCCAATTAAGTTAATTTAAGTTCTAGCTTGTTACGTTAAGTTTAAGGTGTAAATATGTATGCAAGGCACTACTGTATATAAAAAATATATATCTTTTTTAGTGTGAGTGCAGAAATGTCACACTACCCTGAGCAGTCGTCCTGGTGATCTCTCCCACTCACCCCCCACCCCCCTCTTCCTATTCCTCAGCACTGTAGCTTTCCGCTCAGATGCCAGTGACTGACACTGTGATAAGCCTCCATCTTACACCAGACCTGCCTATTGATCCTGCTCACTCAGAAGGAGAGAGATGAGGGTGCAAGCAGCAATAACAAAAAAGAGAAAAGAAAAAAAATGGACAAAGGGAAAAGAGGGAGAGACTTGATGGTGCACTGAAGCAAGACCAGCTGACAAATCCTGAGTGGAGAAAGTGCAGGCTGACCTGAGCCATACTAATATCCCAACAATGGCTAGGCAATATATAATAGATAATAGGTACCCTCTTCTGAGATATCACAAGTATCACAATACATTTTTTCCAAGTTTTGTAATGTGTTTTTATAACTTATTCTAAGCAGTTGATTTAAAGATAATGTTTCATCCGGTTTGAACTAGTTAATGCATTATTATTAAACCGTTTTCTCTTTTTCACTTTTCATTATTATTTTCTAGACTTAATTTATAGACACTGAATAAAAGTTATTCGCATTACTTTTTTGCAGGCAGTTTGTTAGCAATCCTATGCATTGTAATGCATATCATAGAAATGACACAGAACTCTTGTAATATGATATTTTTGCCCTTAACCTAATCTTCTACAGTACCTTGCCACCTTATCTCACAGCATCCTGCGTCTATCAGTATATAGCCAGCTATATTTACCTGAAGCAGAACATTTCTCCTCTCCCTATCATTGAAAAAAAACAATAGGGACAAAAAACTCTTTCATACTATAAATATTAAATTTGTATTATGATGAATGCTGTATTCAGCACTGTATTAAGCCAATAGGTTTAGAGGTTTTAGCCTAAGGTCAGTCTCCTTAAGGGGAACGCTGCCGAAAAACTTATCATAAGCCATGACAGTGGTATTATTTAAAGAACATGGATTTTAAATGAAAAAGGGAAAAAACATGCAGACAGGTTAAGAAAAACACTACTACTTTGTTTAGAGACAGTGATGAAATGAAATATTCCTGCTGTATATATCCACTTGAAATGTACATACACAATGTCTTTTGCATAAACAAAAATGAAAGGAAAATATTATGTAATGTATACATTATTATGTTGTTACAAAGCCACTTTTGGAAATTCCAGCTACAAGATATTCATAGTAAGAAGTAATTAGTTTTGTGCAGCATCATGGGTCAGTTTAGGACCATTTCTTTTAGAAATCATCTTCAATTTACTAAGGTTATACTAGTCCTTCTGCTGGACAAGCAATCTCAAAAAGTGTAATGAAATTTAAGTCAAGAGATTGTCTAGGCCATCTAAGGCCTTCTTGAGTTATTTTCACTGCCTGTTTGGGATTGATGTCTTGCAAAAATTAATCTTCTGCCCAGATTCCATTTCTTTGATTATGAGATTAATTTACTCTTCAATATGTCAAGTCAAGTCAAGTCAGGTCAAATTTATTTATAGCACATTTAAAAACAACCGAAGTTGACCAAAGTGCTGTACAATAAAAAAAATGACATAGAATGCCCCATGTTTGCAAAATAACAATCTCATATGATGATGCTGCCATCACCGTGCTTCACTGAGAGTATAGTGTTATGGTCTTTTATGGTGTATGCCCAACCCTCTGTTCTCTTAAAGTTATGAACTGTATTCAGCATTGTTGAATTATTGTTTTATTTTATTTACCTTGTTTTTGACTGTCTTCTGGCTTATAATTAGTCTGAGAGAATGCTGTCCATGAACCTTCTATACTATTGAACAAACTGTAATTAGAGTAACATTCAAGGTCTAAAGCTTTCTCCATTTGTGTCGCAGAGAACTTTCGAAACCTCTTTAACATTTATCATGATAGACACAGATTTTTTTTGATAAATAAAAAAAGAAAAAAAACCTTTATGATCATAAATGATAAACTTGCTATTTATCATTAGAAGATACAATATTGTATCAATACTGTAATTATATTGCATTTTGAAGAGTATTATATGCACTGGCAATAGAGTGTGTGTTAAAAAGGGAAAAAATTAAGTTTCCGAATACTAATTTCCCCCCACCTACGTTCCCTCATAGTCATAAAAGCCTTATTACAGATAATCAACATGCAGACACAAAACACTTACTTTGGTTCAGTGAACCGTGGACTAGTTACAATGTAGTTTAACAGCTTTTATGTGTTTCAAATGTCAGAGAGTCGTTCTGAGAGAGGGGCACAAAAACATCATTTTGAACTATTCAACTCTAATGTTACTGGAATACAAACTACTGAGCATTACTGACTTCAGCAATATACCTTTCTGGTAGCTAGTATTTTTTCCCCTTGGTTTTAACTTGCCTGAGTGGCTTTAATTACAGGTTTACTGTTGCAGTACTTACAACATGGTGGTAAAAATGAGCAGAGAGAATGCGGTTGCTGTGCATAAGCTCATATAATGCTCATTTGCTACTTGTGAAATGTAACAGTACAATGGATGTTTTAAACACTCCACGTAGTCTTTTCGACATTGCTCTGAGATGCTTAATGTGATTCCCTCTGCAACACACAGCTGTGTAGAGAGATGACCTGTCTGTTTGGATGGTATACCCTGAGAGACTCGGGCAGATTTAAATATTTATCAATCAATTTAAAAAAAAATCCTAAATAAAAAATAACGACCGGAAAATAATTACTATCCTATGGCCATGTGTACGCTCGTGTGGTGGAACAGGATGTGTGCATCAGATCAAATCAGTGCTGGTTTTGAAGGCAAATGAAGAAGACTAGAGAAGCTGATGGAGGATGACAGGACCAGCGTCCTCTGTCTCTTCCTGCGACTTCCACACAACTAACGAAAATCAATACAGGATGCAAGACATCTTTGAATACGTCAAAGACCATGAGGTTTAACATTAACACTGCCACCATGTATTGTGTGTAAAAATAGCACATCTGCAACATGGGAGCAACATGGCGGAGATCTCCTTTATTAGAAAAGAATATCCGACTTTAATGAGATGTGCATATTTACAGTACAAACCTGTAAGTCAATGAACTATGACTATAACAGCAACATGAAAAAATTACTGCTCATTATTAATTTTATTATTATTATATGAATTTGATAATTGTGGGTCATACCGCCTAGCACTAGCTGTAAATATTTAAATGAAAAGCACATTCAAATCTTTAATTAAATTATTCTTTTGCTGTTTGAAATAATAATAGAAAGTATTCTATGATGTATGGTATGGTCAAGTAGTTCTACCCTCGGTGCGAGTTTAAATTTGATTCTACATTTTGAAAAATAACCTCAAACAAAGATCAGATACTCATACGCTTCAATATTCATGATTTAAAATGCTTTTCATCATTATAAACTTTAATATGTCAGCTCTGGTTCCACGTCGTACAAAGCGTGGTCAGGTCTAAAAGCAGCATGAGAATGAAAAGAATATTCTGTTTGCTGTAATTAAGTTAACAAACATGCTCTGCATGCCCGGACTCGGGTTTGGTGTTGACAATAAAGATGTTTATGAGGTCATTAAATATTTAGGACACTGCAACACTGTGGCCAGGATTTCACTCTCCCATGCTTTCTGCCCGAGAGACTGACGCTTGCGGTTTTCTCTCGCTTGATGTCACCAACATCCAATGCCACCTTATCTGATATAGATTTATCATTTCATGCACATTAGGAAAGAGAGATATTTTTGTTCGTATGCACAAAGATAGTCAGTTCGCCCCTCATACAGGAAGCAGAATCATCAGAGGCCTTTCTATAAACCACAACACAATAGTGGCTATTTATTTTGGTCATAAGGCTCTCCATACAAGAAAGTGAGCAGAAACTTAGAGTTAATTCGTTTGAGAATAACTAATGAACGTCAGACATTTTCATTCCATGAACCCAACTATCCTGCTCCACAAATCACACTAACCTCTTCTGGGCAGTCTCGAACTACAATTGCTTATGCCAGGATTCCTGGGGTGTTTGAGACCAGTTGTGTTCCTTCCCAACTAAAAAAAAAGAAAAAAAAAAGATTCAACTCACCAGATAATTACCATGTTTAGTGGGTGTGTTATGGCAGGAAAATGACCAAACTGTGCTCGACTCTAGTCTTCCAGGACTTGATTTAGAAACCCAGGCCAAAGCCAGTAGCTTTATCTTTCCTTAGGTATTTCTTTTTTTTTTCTCTTTTTTTTTTTGAGAATCACTGGCTTATTGAAGCTGAGTCAATGTTTGTTTTGCTCTACTTCTGTCTCCTTTCATTCTTTCATACTTTTATTTCGAACCATTTCTTATTCTTGGCGAACTGACAGCATGTACTGGATCTGCTGTTGTTATTCAAGGCTGCAATACTGTCCGATTCAATCATCTTTAGTAACTACATTATCCTGATGAGTAGCTCTAATCATCTTCACACACACATTCACACCTAGAATTATCAATCCCCTTAACAGCAAGTTTTTTTCAGAGCTGTGAGTAAAACCTAGTCAGTCAGATCAGTTCCATGATGCATAAATAAATGTCACATGATTCACAAATGCATTCAGTAATCCATATATAAATATCACATGATTGACAAATGTATTTTGTGACTCCATTTATTTACAGACTGTTGAGCCTGTAATGAGTGAATTTTTAAAACTTCACAAACGCATTTCTTTATTTTTTTCAAAAGGGCAACCCCTGCAGCCTAGCAGATGTCTCTTACAATGTCAAATGTCAATGTAAATTCAAGCTGATTACGTTACATTATATCTGTACATTTGCACTGAGAGTGTGTGCAATTTTATCGATTGTGCAGTTTAATCTATCTGTTTTTTTTGTTTTTTTGGTCGATTTAATGAATTGAATCAAAGAATCAGGTTTTGATTCAGAATCACTTTACACTTTTAAAAATATTTAGGCAAACTTACAAATGTACTGTATATTGTTTAATATTGATAAATTCTTTGAAAATTTATCACAAATTTTATAGAAAATATAAAATGCTTGCATATACAGTACTGCAAATACTAGTATTTTGCCAGTCTCGCTTCTTCTTCTTTTTAATTTATTTTGGTTTGGTGCAATATTGCCACCTACTGGACTGGAGTAGATTGACTCCAGTCCAAAAGACTGAATCTCAGAAGACTGGCAGGGAAAAATATTAAAAAATAAAACTTTTATAGAGATATGACATTTAAACAATCAGCAAGACAATTTATACATATTGGTCACAATTGTTTATTAGATACTTTAAATCTATAAGAAATATAGCTGTTTGAGAAAAATCTGAATGTACCTATAATTAACAGCTCTGGGAGAAAAACACAGCGAATATGTAAAACTGTGTAATGCATATTGAGCAAAGGAACAATAATAAAGTTTATGGCTGCCACTCTGTGTCCTTTCTCTGTATTTGAAGTCCCAGAAAGAACTGCCAGTGTCAAGCAAGCATATACTGCAATAAATGTTCATTAAATTTTGGCCAGTTATTTAGTCATTGTGGTGGTATCTGGTACTATAGTTCCTAGCAACAGTGAGTGAATAAATAACATATTGATGTAATTGCTCATTATACAAATACCTCTACACCAGCTATCATCAGATATCCTTCGAACAAGAATCCTATGTTAAAATTTTAAACCAGCAGTTGAAACAAGAATATTCTGCCACAGCTACTACAAAAGACTTAATGATCAAGCACTCCATAAGAACAAATACTATACAACATCACCACTGTCTGTTTTGTGTGTGTGTGTGTGTGCACATTTGACTCTTAATCTAATCTCTTATAATGCAATGTTTAAATCATAGCAGTCAACACAAAGCATTGCTGATGAAAAGACTGACGTTTAAGCTACTTTATACTGTATCTCAAAAAGCGAAATGATCTACACTTTTGTTCCAAACCAATAATTATATTTAAGTAAATACACTCCCTTCTGCAGTTACGGTATCATTAATCAACATTTCCCAATCTGATTTCACACATCGCAGATTTTAATAACCAAAATGGTGACAGAATTGATTTGAAAACACAGGAGTGGAGTGAAAGTTTACCTCTTTCATCTTGGCTGCGCTGAAGGTTGGTGTGAGGATGCTGCGCACTCGTTTCCACTGTTCGTCCTGTAGCATGATAAGACTGTCTGACATCGGCTTTGCAGCCATTTCTAATACCTAAATAATTAAAAAGACAAAGACGATGATGAAGACCATATCACTGTTTCAGGTTTAGTCTGTATACGTACAGCTCATTAAAGATAAGCTCTTGTGGCTTTCTGACTGATCAGTATCTGTAACCTGTAACCATAAATCACTAGAAACTGCATTACCTTATAAGGCTTTTAGAGTAGAAGACTAAGGGCAGTTGTAAAAATCAATAAATATGCAAAATATTTTAATAAAATAACGGAACTTTGCTTCTAATTAATGCCATAGAAAATCAGTCGCTCTATCATTAGGACACTGCATAGCCAAGAGAGCAAAACTGGACACAGGTTTCCAATCAAAGTTGTCAATCAAAGCAAGATGACTCAACTGTTGGCATCTGTGAGCTCATGTATGCAAAAGAGGGTAGATAGCACTCCTCTGAGTGTGTCTGCTGACCTGTAATGTTGCACAAAAGTTGTGGTGGCTTGTATCATATGTCTTGGAAGAAGCATGTGCTATGCTTCACCCTCTCTGTTTGGGTGGTGCTAAGTGTTAGTGAAGACGGATAGAATTGGAAAATGACCAAATTGGTGGAAACAGATATACAAAATTATTAATAATGGCTTCCGAGTGGTTAACCATAATTGCGTTTGCTCTATCATACAGCGATCATGAGTTTGATTACTGTGTGATGCTACAGTTATCCATAACTAGGTGTCCAGAGAGCACACTGGCCATCCTCTCTTGGAGAGCAAGGATGGCATACCTGTGCTCTCATATCAAACTAGTTGATTATGAATGTCTAACGTTGAAAGATGAAAAGATGCAATTGGCTGGCGTTACATGTCTTGCAGGAAGAATATGATAGACTTTGCCCTACCTGGTTGATAGGACAGATGAGAAAATAGAAACGAGTGGGGAAATCGGAGGGGAAATCCCAGCTAAATAAATAAATAAATAAATAAATAAATAAATAAATGCATTTGGTCTTATAATAGGACAGGTAAAGGCAAGTATATACTACACAATGAAGTAGAACAATAGTTATAATTATTTATGATTTCCCAAAGGTTTAGTGCAAAAGTACAACACATAACTAACTTAAAAAAGCTTTCCTTTAAACAAAAGATGAATCCTATAAACTTACAAGATTGAGTGTTTAATCAAAATGTTCTATAAAAATACTTTTATCGCTCTTCATACTTGCATTATAAGTAAGATTCCGAGTAAACGACCTTTTCGAGGAATTTCTGTTTGTGGTAATCACTAATACACTACAGAAGCGGTGAATAGCGATTATCATGAAAAACACTGAACAATTTGACGAACCCAGAAAAAATGTCAGACATTCTTGTCTTTCTGCTGTAATCTATTATTGCACATTTAAAAGGTATTTTGAAAAATAAAGTCATATGAGATCTACCCTAATGAATTAGAACAATAGTGGTAAGAATCCTGTGCTAGTGAAGACTGCAAATTCCACCGTGGGGCCCTTGGAGCAGTTGATTTAGAAGTGGCATGATCTCAGTCCTTTACAGAAAGCATTTTTCAAGGTTCTGTTTGACTTTGAAAGCATTCTTCTGAAGCTGGTTCGTCTGAAGCTTGTTTTTTTTTAAATTATTATTATTATTATTAAAACTGAATTTACTTTGACTGCTGTGGTTACACAGCCTGATTTAATACGGTTAATTAAAGCAATTGTCCATCTGTTCGTCCATGTCATGTTTACACTGTGAGAATAAAGATAACCGAGAGCAGGCTCAGCTCTACAGAGGACTGAGTACATTTTTCTAAATGTGGGTGTGTATCTGGTGAGGGAATGTCGAGTATTTATTTGTGCACACAGAAGCCAACATGTTATGTTTGTTTCTGGGCTGCCATGGTGATCCGCTTTATGAGTTTTCTCCTGCTGTCTGTCACAGATGGTGTGTGTATCATGAGCTTCTTGGTAAAATTTACACACACACTCTTACCACACTGACCACTGGTCACACACCACAGTGCACTGCAGGTCACAGCCTGAGATATGATATGAAGATATAAAGATATTTATAATCTACTGAGGTTTCATACATGGTGAGGCACATGGTCTCAGTATTGATCTGCTCCTGCTGTCATCTTTACATTACCCAGAAGGCTCTTCTCCCAGATCCAGGTTAGCTCAGAACTTGACCTTTAGCTTTGATAAATAAGTCATGTGATCATTAGTGATGACCACAGTGGCATCGTGCAGTTGAAAGTGCCGTGGTGCCAGCTTTGCTTACACTGATGTTTCACTGTCCACACACAATTATTGATTCTTCCTCACAGAAACACACATACACACACTACCTGTAAAAAGCAGAAATTACTACCAAGATGCTGCTTTGTGTAATAAATATGTTTAATCTGAGAAACCCATAAGAAACAACATTCTTCATTTCTGTATTAAGCTACTTAATGAATCTAATTAGCCAGATATGGCTAAACTCTGCTTTAATGTCTTGATATTTTGCAGAAATAAATTACATTTTTCCCCTGCAATATGCTCATTATTTATTTTATTATCCATCTTATTTTACCACAGCTAACTGTTTGGTTAGATGCCGCTTTACCACAGATGCTGTTAGCTAGCTAGTTAGCTAAAAACCTGTTGAGCTAATGCTAGGTCTCATGACCACTCTGTGTCCTCTCACATTCCGGAATAGTAATACTCAACTTGTAGTCCTGAAATGAAATTCCTGGTTTCAGTCACAACACTGTATATTAATACAAAGCATCATCACAAATGTTTCAGTTCAGTCAGAAGAACCTGGGTGGTGAAAATATTTCTCCTTCAAAATTTTTCATGACAAAGTTAGCTGTTCAAATCAGCTTTGAAACAACTAAAGTAATGTAGTTTAATGTAAGGTTAGAGGTAAAACTGTTTCAATTCATGCCTGCAGTAGATTAGCCAAGCTAGTAAAGGAGGCACTCTGAAAGCTTTACATATGTAGATCTAATTATAAAGCTCAGTGAAAGTGGCAATTATTTTTCTTATTACTGAGCAGGTGTTGATTTAGAAACATTAACACCAACTCATCACCACCTATTTATATTACATACACCTAGTGTATTTCTGTGTAAATTCATACTCGTGCCTACTACAGTGCCTCACTTTTTGAACTAATGACGAAAGTCTGCATGCGTGCGTGTGTTTGCATGTGTGTGCATGTGTGATTAGCAAGTATATCACACTCACCATTCTGTTTGGGAACTTATTAAACTCCTTCACCATAATATTTCTGAGCATGTCTGGGTCAGCTATCACCACCACTGGCCGTCTGAACATATAATAACTATAAACAGAGCAACACAGACACATACAAGCTTTCACACACATGCAGAACGAGGTGCTGTTCATGACAATCACTGCAAAATAACAAGTATGTCCGCTCTTTTGCTCTTTCTTACGCACACATAGACACAGACACAAGCATATCTCTCTCTGTGTGTGTCTCTCTACATACAGTATGTAGATAGATAGATAGATAGATAGATAGATAGATAGATAGATAGATAGATAGATAGATAGACATACACACATGCACATATACTGTACACATCCACACTCTCTTCCTGAGACAGGCTCGCACAACCAATGTCATGGAACTCACAGTCCTTTGTTTTTTTTTATTGATTACATAGTGATAAAACATATATTCAGGTTTGCATATAAAGGCATGTTCTTGGATTTTCTCTCCTCTAAACAGTTGAGCTCATTCCTATTAGCCCTTTTAAAAATTTTAATCAGTTCTCCATAGTGACGGTACAAAATAAAGCATTGTTATTAACCAATGTTGGAAACTAACGTTTAAGGGGAAAATGTGAATCACATAAAAGCTGTAGTTCATACTATCGTGTGATTATCGCCTAGTCCCGTGGTATGGATTAGACGATAAGCAAACAGGGCTTTATTTCACTTATTAAGGAAATACTAAAGTATTTTATCTACATTACCTTTATCTACTAGATCTTTGCTCATATGATAACATCTAAAGTAAACCAAATCAGCTCTGTACTTACATAACTACACATTATTCACTCAGAAAAAGAAGTTCTATCTTTGAAAGGCTCTGTCTCTTAACAATATCTGGATGAAGAGACTAATTTGCAAACATCTTTGCCTAAACAATTCGTGAAAACAGATGTTTTGCGTAAACATTTATTGACTGCCAAAGCAACTGCCCTAAGATTTCCATAATATGCCCATTTCCCAGGACAGAAAATATTTGCACATTCTTATCTGATTTAATCACGCATACACTCACCAGCCACCTCAAAACAAACATCTGTACACCTGCTTATTAACACACTTTCCCAATCAGCCAATCATTTACCAGAACAACAATACATAATATGTACCTCTAGGTCAAGCTCCACAATTTACAGTATGGTAACATTAAACATCAGAATAAGGAAAATGTGGTCTCAAGGACTCTGACTATGGCAGGGTGGTTGTTACCAGATGGGCTGTTTTGAGTATTTCAGAAACGGTTGATCTCATGGAACTGTCACACACACCAGTCTCTAGAGTTCACACAGAATCATAGGTTTGAACTGCCAGGCAGAATATATTAACTCATCACTCATCTTCATCTTTACCACTTAATCCTGTATTCATCGTCACGGGGGCCTGGAGCCTATCCCAGGAGACTTAGGGCACAAAGCGGGGTACACCTGGGGTTAGCTGAAAAGGATCTTAGAACACACAACATACAACACCAGAAGACCACATCAGGATCTTGTCAGCCAGGAACTGGAATCCCAGTCTACGGTGGGCCTCACTTTCAATCTTAAACTGTCCAGGTTCAATGAATCCTTGGATTTGCCTTTCTACTCAACACGCTTGAAAAGAGTGGTTATCTGAGTTACCATAGCCTTCCTGTCAATGCACACCAGTATGGGCATTCCCGACAGACCTCTTTCATCAAAAAGAGATTTTCTCCCACAGAACTACAGCTCACTAGATGTTTTTGTCCTTCCTGGTATTCTGAGTAAACTCTAGAGACTCTGTTTTGTGTGAAAATCCCAGGAGATTCACAGTTTCTCAAAGACTCACACCAGCCCTTCTGGCACCAACAACCATGCCACAGTCACTGAGTCAACACATTTTTATGTTTGATGTGAACTTTAACTAAAGATCTTGACCTGTATGTCCATGATTCTATATACTGTACTACACTGCTGCTATGTGGTTGGCTGGTTGAATAATTGCATGGGTGAGTACAGGTGTTCCTTTTAATGTGGCTGCTAATGTGTGTGCTCTCTACAGAGGCAGTAGATGTGAAGAAGAATACAATGGATTATTTCTGTAATCTAAAGGGCCCAAAAGTAAAAGTAAGCTAAATAAAGTAGTAAATAAGTTCCATGGACCTCCTCAGCTTCTTTTTTTCAAGGAGCGTTTAAATCAAACAGGCACTTTTGATTGTGCAGATTAACAGATTATAAGAGTTATGAGAGTTATGAGAGTAAAAACTACCTTTATTTCTCTATATAATCCCCTGATACACTAATGCACTAAACCGAGCAGTTCAACATAAAAAGGTTTCTCAGTATGCTGGAGCCATGATTGAACTACCTACTGAAATGCTGGCCTCCCAGGAACTCATTTAATGGCCTTTCCCTTTAATGGAAAATGGCCTGATTGATCACCAAAGAAACTTTGGTTTTGCACGACAATGTGTGACCTCATATTGCCCATGACACCACTTACAGGAACTCTGCTAGGGGTTATTACCACATCCCCTGCATAGTCCTGACCTCGCTCTAAGTCATTGGGAGTTCCTGGGAGGCCAGCATTTTAGACATGAAGTGGGCGGTTGATCATTGCTCCAGCAGACTAAGAAACCTTAATGGTATCTAAGCACTAGTGAAAAACTGGGATAAGTACATTAATATACAGCACAATAAAAATGCCTGGTTTGACTTGGACAGCCATCAAAGAGTTTTCTTTATTGTGTTCTTTATTGTGTTCTTTAGCCCAAACGCGTCTCTTCTGCTTGTTGCCTGTCCTTAGCAGTGGTTTCCTAGCAGATATTCTACCATGAAGGCCTGATTCACACAGTCTCCTCTTAACAGTTGTTCTAGAGACGTGTCTGCTGCTAGAACTCTGTGTGGCATTGACCTGCTCTCTGATCTGAGCTGCTGTTAAGCTGCGATTTCTGAGGCTGGTGACTCGGATGAACTTATCCTCCGCAGCAGAGGTGACTCTTGGTCTTCCTTTCCTGGGGCGGTCCGCATGTGAGCCAGTTTCTTTGTAGCCCTTGATGGTTTTTGTGACTGCACTTGGGGACACTTTGAAAGTTTTCCCAATTTTTCGGACTGACTGACCTTCATTTCTTAAAGTAATGATGGCCACTCGTTTTTCTTTACTTAGCTGCTTTTTTCTTGCCATAATACAAATGCAAACTCTTTGAATGAGAAGGTGTGTCCAAACTTTTGGTCTGAACTGTATATATGTACATCATCTATTCCTGAACTAGGTTACAGCTATATTATACAGTATATACTACAATTTTAGCTTTGGATTAAAGTCATAAGGGTGGTTTGTGATTTTCATCACTGTAACTAAATTGTAAAAATTTTGATCCTTCCATCTATGTTCTACAGAGCCCTGAGGGCTCACAAACCCCGATTCGAGAGAACTGCTGAATTTGATGCTGAATTTCTTGGGAACCCAGATGTCCAGCACGAATGCCATGGCAGTAATCTCTTTAAACATGTAATTTGTGGCAATCCTTGCCTTCACACTGGGAAAGGAAGGCTTTTAAAAATATGCGCAGTCGCTGGCATCCAGCCAGACACTTAAACATGAAAATGTCTTGCAAATGAAAACCTTCATTCAGCACAAGACGAGGTGTTCTGCTGAAGTGCTGAAAATGTTTGAAAGATATGTTCTTGTTAACTTCAGTTTTCCTAAACATTGATAAGCGGTCCGAGGCATACATATGCGAGAGTGCCTTACTGTGATGTACTGCATATTTCAGTGTTCAATTTTGAAATGCTCTCTCGGCCTGTTGGATTACTCTGACTGAAAGCTGTAATAATGTCTCCTGACATATATCCCTGCATTTCCGACTTAGTGCCCTGTTTTCTGCTCCGGGCACTAAATCTAAATCCACCCCCCACCTCTCTCTCTCTCTCTCTCTCTCTTAGTTCCTCCACATAGCTCACATTGAACACAGGAAGCCTGGTGCCTCCTTTGCTTCTTTGATCTCTTCGGAGAAGGCAGTGGTATCAAACACACGCTAATCTCGCTGCCCATCTCACTGCCCTGAACTAAATCAAAACACACTAAAAGCCCTGTGAGCTGCTCTGACTTCTTGATTATGAAAGAGTCCAGCATGGGGCATAAAGGCATGTGTGTTGCATACAGTCATGTAACTGTTCGTGTAAAGTTAGAACGGCAGGTAATATTTTGATTCAACTTGAACACTAGAGAAAGAGGACTGAATGAATGAATGAAGGTCTACGTGCAAAGAGGAGGGATGGAAGCAAGACCATCTGTATGAAAAGAAGTTTCTGCTCAGTAGCCTCAAGGTTTATATAAAATGTGCTGCTGTAGCTTTAAAGCTCTAAGAAAGGGAGCCGTTAAAGAAAATGGGCCACTTGCCTACAGCTAAGTTTGTTGGTTATTGTAGCATTAGATTTCTGCGAGGAAAGAAGGAGAGAAATCATTTTAAGTGGGTTCAAAGGACACAAACAACTTTTAGGGTTGATACACTTTTAGTTTCTCGAAGATGTTCAGCGTCATTTTTGTTTTTAAACTGTAAACGCACTTTCATTACAATTCTGTAAATTATAGTTATAGTTATTAATTTATTACAAATCTAAATGTCTGAAGTTTAAAAAAATGTCTCTCTTTTAGACCGTATCATCAAAACGAGATAATGATTTATAGATAGTTTATAACAAGTGTCAATTGCTTTTGATTGACTTACCCGCATACTCGGCCATACCGCTTGACCAGGTCCTTCTGACCATTGAAAGAATCCTAAAAGCAAGTACGAAAATACAGAGTTACAGAGGACACACACAAACATATGTCAAAATTTAAAAAAAAAAATGCAAGGAATGTGATTTGACCAGATATATTCACCAAGAAAAAAAAGATGCATTACTACTGATGAAGCTCTTTTAGTGTCTGTGTGTTGCTTTAAATGCTACCCAGCTCAACCCATTTGTTATATGAGCATTACAGTTGATTGACATTTTAATAAATCTAACATCACAACCATTGAAAAAGATCCAAGTTCAGTGTGTGCGGGTTTATGTGTGTGTGTTTGTGTGTGTGTGTGTGTGTGTGTGTGTGTGTGTGTGTGTGTGTGTGTGTGTGTGTGTGTCTGTGTGTGTCCTTAGTCACCTTCTGAATTCTTTTGCTGTTTTTTTAAGCAACCCCATGCATATGTAATATCTAATACATACTACAGTATGCACTGACAAAAGATCCAACTACCACTGCTCTGTTGGTTTGTACCACAGCGTGGTAAGAGTTAGTGATGATAATTAGCATTTTAAACACGCAGAGCTTGTGAGATTGAGTATAGAGGAAAACAAATGAGGAGTTGAAAAAAAGCCAGCACAAAGAAAACCACATGAAAAAAGAGAGGGAAGGAGAGTGCAATAAGGAGACAGAGTTGAACATGAACTCTTTTTGTTTTCAGTTCTAAGTGGGTGGCCAGTTTTATGCTCGTACACACACAAAACAACCAGAGAGTATTCAGACTCATATATGTCTCTCATGTTGCCATGTCGTTTAGTCTGCTTCCACTAATTGCCTGTTTTAACATGACTGATATAACTTACTTTTTTTTTCCCACCAAGGTCAATGTGTGCTCTAATAAAGGCTTAAATGCTTGTGTATGAAAAAAAAGAGCAAAGCGTATAAAGTGTGTGGGTGTGGGTGGAAAGGGTGTTAAAAAAAATCATGACTTTTGAAAACATTTTTATAGTACAGTTCCATGATACATAAATGTACAAAGAATTTCCTACAAATACAATAAACGAATCACGCTTCTTTGTCTGGCAATCTGATGGACGAGTCTGGGTTTGGCGGTTGCGAGGAGAACGGTACTGTACTATGACTACACTGTGCCAAGTGTAAAGTTTGGTGGAGGAGGATTATGATATGGGACTGTTTTTCACAAGTTGGGCTTGACCCTTAAAGCCTCAGCATACCAAGACATTTTAGACAATTTAATGCTCCCAACTTTGTAGGAACAGTTCGGGGGCGGCCCCTTCCTGTTCCAACATGACTGCGCACCAGTGTACAAAGCAAGGTCCATAAACATATGAATGAGCGAGTTTGGGTGGTAGAACTTGACTGGCCTGCACCGAATCCTGACCTCAACATGTTTGGGATGAATTAAAGCGGAGACTACAAGCCAGGCCTACCCGTCCATGGTCAGTGTCTGATCTCACAAATGCGCTTTTGGAAGAATACACTCTCGTAAACCTTGTGGAAAGCCTCCCCAGAAAAGTTGTTATAGCTCACGTTACTCAAGTTCATGTGAATGTGAAGGCAGGCGAGCAAATACTGCCAATATAGCATGTGTGTGTGTTTATACAGTATATATACAAACACACAGTCTCAGTCTTAGCTCAAGGGTGAACCTACAAAGCTGACACCTGACGCTGCAAAACATCTAGGCTATTTAAACATCTATATGTGACAGGCATTAGCTGAGCTGAGCTGAGCTGACGCAGAAGATTGTGAATAAAGCTGATCAGAGACTGAAAAAGGAAGAAGCTTCATTCAGCCACTAGGGGACAGTACAGACAGAGAGGGACTTGTAGCTCAGCTGCAGCTGATTTGCAATGAGGGATATACTGAGTGCAGCACTGACACATCTTGGCATTTCCTTCCTCTGAAATAATAATAGAGAGATCCCTTAGTAGTGTTGTAAATATTCAGATCCATAGCAATTCCGAGAGCGTGCATTCATACGAGGTTAGATTTCAGATGAGGAATAAATTAGCTTTTTTTTTTTTTTTTTTGTAAAAAAAAAAAAAAAAGTAAAAAAAAAAACCTTGCTAGAGTAACACACATGAACAGAGCTTCACACACACACAGTCCTGATTTTGTATGCATGGCAGCTTGTGACTCTGCCATCTCTGAGCTAATGAAGGAGCCGAACAGCGCTGGCACCATGCCCTCTGCCCTCCCCTTTCCTACCCAGAGATGCTAGCCAGTGCCATTCCCTGGTGGGCATTAGGCAGTGATGTGTGTGTGAGTCCATTCCTCAGTAAGCATTAAGCAGTGGGGTGTGCCCTTTTGTCCTGATCTCGTCTCTCCAAGGCTCTTATTACTGTTCCATCATTCGGAAGAGACGAGGATTTGTGCATCTGTGCGTGTGATGTTTATATCCCTGGGAGTCTGATGCGCATGTCTGAAGTATGTGGTCTGCATGTATACATGCATATGTGTGTGTGTCAGCTAGACACCGAACAGAAGACTGTGCAGCATGGCTAAACTCAAATGAATGGCTCTCTCGCTGCAGTCTGCCAAAGGCCTAATTGAGGATTCATCACAGATGGGTAAGATCAATAAAGCCAGCCTGACTGAAGCAGACAGGCCACATTGGAAAGTTGGTCCTATCGGAATTTTCTTAATCCTAAAAGATTAGCCACGTTCACTTGTTTTGCTGGCACAACTGTTTGTCCTTGATCTTGCCTAAAAAAAACTTTTCCCATATTTTTGGCAATCTCACATATAGCTTCTCACACGTTTAAGTGGCACACGGCGTGAATACTGTGACAGCTCCTGCGCACAGACCTCAATTAAATCTGGAAGACAAAAGAAGGTGCGCCGGAGTGAGAGTAATGTGCATGTGCTTTCCGTACAATCTGTGTCTGTGTCTGAGAGAGAGAGAGAGAGAGAGAGAGAGAGAGAGAGAGAGAGAGAGATGATGTTTGGAGCTTTAAATGGACCTAACATCACCTTCATAAGTGTTATATTTCATAATGGAGGGCATCTTACTAATGTGCTGTTGTCGGTTTTAGTGTGCGTGCATGTCTGTGTGTATTTGAGAAAGCGAGTCTGAGCAAGCGATAGAGAGAAAGGAAAATGAAAATAAAAAGATGTCTGACTTTTTTCCCTTGTTTTCTTCTCACCCTATCTCTGTTTGCTTCACACAGATCTGTTTTCTTTTTCTCTCACAGACATTCAGGCATTTAATAAAAATGGTTCATTTTACCTTAATCACATCAGAGATATTGAAGCTTAAAATGCATACTTTGACGTTTCTTTATTCAATATTTTCATTAATACTTCTTCTAAAACTTGCATTAATCAAACATTTATTTTCTCCCTTAAGATAAATTCATCCGGAATAATATAAATAAGAATAATATAGATCCATGTTCAAAAAGTTTGGGGAAAACTACTTCCTATTTCCATATGGCCGTATAGCTTTGTTATTCCTGTGTCGCCTGCTGTTGCACAGTATTCATTACATCAGCGGAGGTAACCAGAAGAATTTGGCAAGCAAATAGCAAAAGACATGGTTGAGATTTTCCCTAGGATACTCTCTCAACTCAATACAGGCCTTTCTGCAACCCAAATGCACTATCCAGAAAGACAAAAAAGGATGGCAGAACAAATTCCAACAGCTTTAGTATTCAGCACAGATCACTGCTGTTCTGTGTATGCTACTAAAAAACCCAGGAGGTGGTCCAACATCTTATTGGACCAAGTGTCATTCATGCCAGCGATGGTTCCGTGTGTTGTGCCCGGGCATAGCAAACAATCAGTTTAAAGGAGCACAAAGGCCTCGGTGACTGTGGAATTTGTGCAATGAATGCTTATGTTCATAACATCACCACACATATTAAACAAGTGAAATCGTTTCTTACTTAATGTAGAAAGATGCATGATTAACAAACACCATGCACAACAGTACAAATGTGTTTATTAGCATGATGAGAAGTAAAAAAGGAAAAGTGCCTAGTAACCCTTTGAATCCTGCTGAATCCCTTGAAGAGCAAATGATGAGGCTTGTGTTTAACCCCATAATGTTCTGCTCAACCTTTTGGTAGGCCATTTTAAGTCACTAAACCATATTGAAAACATGTTGAACTTAAACCGATTAAAGTGCCACTCTGTTGTATGCTTGGAAAAAAAGAAACACTAGATGATGCTTTGATTTAAATAGTGTGCCTTTTTAATAGCTTACTAGCATACGATCTGAAAGAATGTGGATCTAATACACAAAAACTTTAAAAATGACTATACATCTATTTGTTTGTTTGTTTTTCTTGGTGCTAGTACTGGTGCTAGTAAATATATGAGATATATTGATACTTTTTTTTTGGAGTGTCCAATTCCCCCCCGTCACTGGGGGGCTCCACATTAAGGCTACTACTACCACACTCAGTCAGGAGGGCCGAAGACTATCACATGGTTTCCTCCAAACCACGTGACGCCAGCCGACCGCATCTTTTCGAACTGTTCACTCACGTACCGTTGGGGGCGGCGTAACACTCTTGGAGAACATCGCTATCCGTTTGCGAGCGCTCACGGAGGCGCCTGATTGGCTGTAGAGCCGTGATTAATGTGGGAGCACTAAGTACCTCTCATCCCTCCCCTCTGAGAGAGCTCAGCCAATCAGCTCTCTCCAGACCTCCGGCTGCGAGAGGTTACAGCATCACCCTGGAACTCGAGATCTCCGGATGATGGGGCGAGAGCTTTACCACTGCGCCACTCGGAGGCCCAAATACTTTTACCTGATACTGATACTTTTACCATGAAGTGACATCTCAACCGTTTGGAAGAGACCTATACTGGGGTCTGTTAAAAATACAAACTTTCATTGTCTTTATTATTGCCTCAAGGAAACAAAGATTTGGAAAGAAAATATTTCAGTTGATTTTTTTATGAGGTTGTTAAAAGCGTTAAATGCAGTTAATGAGGGTGTAATGTGAAAATATACGATTTACTACAGGTTAGGTTAAAAATGTATGGGTAGATGATGCCTCTTTCAGTAGAATCGGACGATGCTAGAACTACTTCTGGCCCAGACACTTGAAAAAGGCGAACATATTTCACTTCAGCAAAACCTGTAAAAAAAAAAAATTTTTTTCTTGCCACTTTTTCCTCTTGGTTGCACATTAGTGATAGAAACCTACATCTGTATTTCTGTCAAGGTGCTTTGTGTTAATGTCTATAGTTAAAAGTTCCAAAAACTGAATTGAATAAGCACAAAGAATGCATGCTATTGCTCTATTACTGCTCTGTGCTTTCCTTCCTTTTTTTGCTCCCTAAAGTATCATCACTATGATACTCAGGGTCGGTTTGTGCTCTGGCTTACTGTCGGTACTAAACACACACACACACACACACACAATGCTTCCTTCTCATACATGCTAGACTTAAAAGATCTGGTCTGTAGAACTAGGTCAAAGAATTTTGCTATAATGAGACGAGGTAAACTTTGGCAGTCTGCGATCACTACATAGTACATGCACACACACACACACACACACACACACACACAAGCAGTAATTATGCTAAACAAAGCTCTTTGCATATTCATTTCTTGCTTCACCTTGAAAAATCTGTTTTGTAAAGACAAAAGTGAGAGAAACATGAACTGAAAGTGACAAGGGGAAGCAGGGATAGACAGCAATAAAGATAAAGACAGACAAACAAACAGATCCATCTGAAAAGCTAAATCTGATGACCTATCTCGAAGCCGATGCCTGTCTCGGTGCTCAGTGCTCACCTTGAATAAGATTTTATGGCTTCAGAGGATCAGGATTTGTCTAGACTAAAACATTTAGGCTTATTTGTATTGTCTAATCCTCTTTTGTCCAAAAACAAATGTTCAACATACATTATTCTGAATAGCACTTTCAATAAGACTATTCTGCAAAGTAAGACAGAAGAGAGAAGAAGAAAAAACCACAAAGCATGAAGAGGCAGTACGGTTTCAAAACCAGAACGATAGAAAGGTAAGGAGAGCCATAACATCAGGTTGTCCAGTCCAACATGGCTACCTGACAGGAAAATATCGATGTGTGAATGTAATCAGGCCCAGAGCAGGAAAGCGTGGTTTCATCCGTAACTCCCCTATGCCTGCGTATCACCCTAGGCGAAATTATCTCAAGGTTAGGACTGTGTTTGACGTCAGGTTTGGATGCTGTTAAAAAAATAACCTGACAATGTTCAAACCACACAATCAAGGCAGACAAAAAAGTGTTGCCTCACTTGAAAACATATAGATATACAGTACATGCACATGTTTTATTACAGCAATGAATCTAGCTTACTTCTGCATGTAAATGTCTCGCTTCCTAAGAGCGTGACGTACCGAAGCCTTCCCCGACATCGCTCCTATATTATTCAATTCATCATCTTTTAATGTGAGAGATCAGTGTGAAAATGCATGCATGACAGTAATGATCTTCCAGTAGCCTACATGTCGTATGCCTTCAACACACTTGCATCCTGAATAATGTTTTATGCAAACAGAAGAAACTGAAGAAAAACTTTCAAATATGCATTACTGTAACTACGAGGGGCGTTCACGTCAAACCGAGACTTACAGTAGGATGGAATTTCTAGAGCATGATGCCGTAAAAAATGATTGACATTTACAGAAGACTTCAAGCACAGTACATTGATGAGACTTTCACCCAAAGTAAAATATTTTAATGGTGCGAACGTTTTAAGGCTGTGCGTCTATGAATGACGATTTGAACATCCAGTGAGTGGAACGCATGACTCTTGAAAATAGACGAAGAACTTATGGCAAAATGTAGAGATGAGATGCCATCTGTCCGTGGGAACTGTACACACAATAATTTATGAACAGCATACTGTAGCTCTCCCAATCACAGGATAAGAATTCGGAAAAGTCATTTCTACATGTTTGAGCCATTTTAAAGGAGTTCCTAGGACATCAAGCAGGCAGTCTCTGAAAAAATGTCTATCTTGATGGTATCCAAAGCTAGTGCAACACTGGGATAAGAACATTAGTGTAGCAGGGGATTATATAGAGAAATAAAGTTATAACTGTGTTCTGTTATTCTGCCTAATCAAAAGCCCTGATATGAACACCCTCTGTAATATTAAATACAGACACTCATCTTCCTTTTCTTTTTCTTTTTTTATTCAACCTAAAATACGCATTTTACATTACAAGGCGCTCAGAATCATTATTATTGAGTAATGAAGTGCAGTTACTGGGGATTTGGGTTTTTTTTTGTTGTTGTTGTTTTTTTTTGTTTTTTTTTTATGTCCAGGGTCCATGCACTGTTCGAAACTGCAAATAGGCAGTGGAATGATTGCAGAAATTACAGGGGAGAGATTCAATTCATTACAACAGTAATCAGTTTCTAATAGCTAATTTTCAAAGAGATTTTTGTAGAACACAGCCCTACAAAAATCCAAATTTCATACATGATTTAGAAATGCACTTCTTCCTGCTGTTGTTTGAACAAGAGGCTCAGCAACACTGACTCAGACTGAACCCTGCAGTCAAACCCGAAGTCTACTATACTTGCATCCAAACAACTAAGGTTTGGTAAAAAAAAATAATAATTATATCATCAGTATGACATCGGCACAAATGTTTCGAAAGCGGTGTCCGAGTTGTAAAATATGCATTATAGCATGCACAGATCAGTAACAGCATTCTGGTCAATTCATTTCCATGATTACTAAGTAGGTATTATAATTAAGCTGTCTAAAAAATTTTTGAGAAATTGAGATGTCTTTGCCTTTTTTGGGCCACCCATTACGTTCTAAGGGCAGAAAAAAAAAAGGGGGGGAAAAAATCAAAACAAAAACAGCAGGGTGCCAACAATATACACTCAAATTCTTAATAGACATCATTTTCATTATAATGACTTATGCCTCATTAGGATGAGAGACATTTATACAGTGTGTAAATGTGAAACACTAAAAAGATGGGGCGTTCAGCTGTCACATGTTAGCTTCCTCCTGCGGTAGATATTTCGAAGTGAGGACACTTACATTTCGAAACATCATCATGTTTCCCAAGAATGGAACTGGCTTGGGGTGTGGGATGCCATATCGCTGCAAGATCGAATAGGGGGAGGTGGAGTACCTGTAACAAACAGAAAACTATTGAGTCAAATGTGCTGTATGTTATTTACGGCGAGAAACAGTGTGAGAGAGACATGACGCAGAGAATGACGGACACTTTGAATAAAGTACTGTATGAAGACCTGAACCCACCAGACAAACAAAAAGACAAAAGATATTATACAAAAATGCTCAATTAGAAAAACAAGCTTGGTTTATTTGTGCACCACGAGCCAAATTAAAGCGATGTATCAATGTTACTGCAGATATAACACGCCTTTAATTGCATAGATGTTCTTTTTAAAAACGCTTTAGCATCATAATGACACATAAAGGGTCTGTGAGCAGAATGAAGCGCTGCATTTACTCGATATGCAGAGAAAGACTGCTTTATGCATCAGCACTGTCTTTGCTGACAAAAACCAGTCCTCTAATTTAACATTACTATATTTATACTGTATAAGGCAACAGATCAAACTCCATTAAACGACTCCAACAAGTTCATTTTAAATACCGTGCTCTTGATATATGTAATAATCTAATGACTGCAGTTGCTTCAAATACATCGAAGTCCTGTTGATCAGACAAGCACCTTTTCTTTTTTTTTTTTTTTTTACTGTAACCAACAAACTCCCATCAATCTCTCTCCCAATCTCCACCTCCACAGGAGTTCATTACCATTTTAATTGCCAGATTTGGCTGAGGAGGTTTTATCTGTGCTGTAGAAAAACTGAAACAGTAGCTCATTTTATGACACCTCGTTAATTACTCTGCGGCACTAGGCATCATAACAGACTACCCCACTAACGAATCAGGATGAATCACCAGTTCGCGCTGCCTATGTTTGGACTCGGATCCATTTTTCACAGATATATTCACCATCAGCTGCCAGACGCTGCCAAATATCCCACTGACAGACAGTCCCGATTCATTCAGCTCGTAATTACTTTTGGGCCGACGCAGGAATTCCGAAGGAGGTGTGTACGGCTGGGCTTCGACAAGCAGGACGTTGCTGCCGGATGTAAAGGTTTGGGGTTTGGTACAGTATTTTGAAAATCATGAGTTCTGATTCTATTAAATTTCTCCTTAGGGAATGTTGGAGTTTGTAGGCATTTAAAGATGGCACACTGTGCCACATAATTGTCTGAACTATGGCATAGTCTGGAGCAGCAGGTGGGCTACGAATGCACAGCTGCGTGTAATGGTGAAAGTAAAACACTTTGCTGCTTGCTCGGCGCTGTCCTGTCAGATCGAATAATGGTGCATTCTTCAGCTGGAGTGGAAATTTATTATCTCTACGAAATCACGATGTTGTAAGTTATACGATGAGTATATAAGGTAAAAAGTTTGCATAACTTAGGAAGACGAGGAAGCAATAAAACCTTTGAGGGAGACTTAGGGCACAAGGCGGGGTACACCCTGGACAGGGTGCCAATCCATCGCAGGGCACACACACATACACACACTACAGCCAATTTGGAAACGCCAGTTAACCTAATCTACATGTCTTCTTACGAAGCTACTCCTTCGTTGCCCGGGCCGTGTGTTTGGGATCATTGTCATGCTGAAAGACCCAGCCACGTTTCATCTTTATCTTCAATGCCCTTGCTGATGGAAGGAGGTTTTCACTCAAAAGCTCACGATTCATGGCCCCATTCATTCTTTCCTCTACACGGATCAGTCGTCCTGGTCCCTTTGCAGAAAAAGAGCTTGAAAGCATGATGTTTCCACCCCCATGCTTCACAGTAGGTATGGTGTTCTTTCTCCTCCAAACATGACAAGTTGAGTTTTTACCTAAAAGTTCTATTTTGGTTCCATCTGATCATATGACATTCTCCCAATCCTCTTCTGGACCATTCAAATGCTCTCTAGCAAACTTCAGACAGGCCTGGACATGTACAGGCTTAAGCAGGGGGACACGTCTGGAACTGCAGGATTTGAGTCCCTGCCGGCGCAGTGTGTTTCTGATGGTAGCCTTTGTTACTTCGGTCCCAGCTCTCTGCAGGCCATTCACTAGGTCCCCCCGTGTGGTTCTGGGATTTTTGCTCACAGTCCTTATGATCATTTTGACCCCACGGTGTGAGATCTTGCGTGGGTCCCCAGATCGAGGGAGATTATCCGTGGTCTTGTATGTTTTCCATTTTCTAATAATTGCTCCCCCGGTTGATTTCTTCACACCAAGCTGCTTACTTATTGCAGATTCAGTCTTCCCAGCCTGGTGCAGGTCTACAATTTTGTTTACGGTGTCCTTCGACAGCTCTTTGGTCTTGGCCATAGATACTTATATTTATACTAATAACAAGTTCAAACAATTGCCATACAGATAACGAGTGGAGGACAGAGGAGCCTCTTAAAGAGGAACTTACAGGTCTGTAAGAGCCAGAAATCTTGCTTGTTTGTAGGTGACCAAATACTTATTTACACCTACAATGTGATTTTCTGGATTTTTTTTTTTTCTGATTTGGTCTCTCATAGTTGAGGTATACCTATGATGAAAATGACCTCTCACATCTTTTTAAGTGGGAGAACTTGCACAATTGGTGGCTGACTAAATACTTTTTTTGCCCCACTGTAATTTGAGTGACAGCTGCATTACAAGTGTCAAACCCCAACTTTAGACAGGATTTAAAAATCGTCCTAGTCTGCATCAGTCAGCACAAGTTGCACCCAGTTAGAAAGGCATGTTATCACAGAAATCTGTAAACGTATGAGGAGCACAGACAGACTTAGAACAGACACCTCCTGGTGAGTCGCGGTATATCAAGCTTTTAGATTTTTCAGAGCCGACTTTAGAAGCTGTCGTGTAGTATATACTGGTCACAGATGTGACCGAAAATGTCCAATGAGCATAGAGGAGGCGGGATCATTCAATCTCCCTGGCCACGAGCTCATTGACATGGCATGTTTGGAAGAGTTGGGAAACAGACGGAGTTGGAAGTGTGAAATATATTATCTGAGCACAAAATAATCAGGTTGCACCTTCCCACCATGTGGAAGCTCCCTCTACCGGTTGTTACTATAGAAACAATAATGTATGACAACAAGTGCATTAAAATAAGCCTTAAGGTCAGAGCTGCTCTTATAGAAAATGAATGAACATCATGTGTAGTGCTATGGTATGGTGTGAAGAAATTACGTTTACAGTGTGTGAAGTTTCTGTATGTAAATAGAGCAAATGAAAATGTAAATCTACTGTATTCAAGCAGTCTGAGGCACGTCACCCTTCGCCCTCACCTGTATATACACTATGTAAACTAAAGAAGTTTAACATCCTTAATTGTAAAGAATCGACTTTTCACAAGTGAAGTAAATTGGCGTGAAATGTCTGCAGTAGCAACAAAACACAGCTATGTTACACTCTCGGGATGCCTCTAGTCCTGGCCGAAAAGTCCTGTACACACTCCTGTGCTTGCCCGAGCTCTGTTTTGCCAGTTTGATGTGAATAACATGTCAGGAAACTTTACTTTCAGGGTGACCTCACCGAATGAGCAATGGCTGTGTGAGTTTCAGACTCGGAGCTGCTCTGCGAGAGAGAGAGAACGAGCGAACAAGAGCGACACTTCTGACTGACTGACAGACTCTGAGTCATGGTGGTGTTTTTCCTGAGAGCAGAAAACACTCGGGTCAGCCAGGGTTCCTATTAAGCCTGCGGACAAGTGCTGGGTAGAAGGAGCGAGAGAGACAGAGAGAGAGAGAGAGAGACAGAGAGAGATAATGAGGGTGCAAGTGAGGGGGTGAGTATTGGAGTGAGAGAGAGGGATAACGTGTGTGTGTATGTCTATGTGTGGAAGAAACAGACAGGTCATTTGGGGTGAGGTGTAATTGGTAGGTAAAGACTAACGCAGAGTCTAGCGCCATTAGACCCCAGTGGAATCTGCTTCGCTCAAGCTCAGAAGAGAACGAGAAAAAAAAGAAAACCCCTAAAGTAAGAAAGAACAAAGACAAAAGACAGTGTGATGGTGGGATTTTTTTTTCATTATTTAATAGACATAGAGACAGACTGACTGGCATGAAGGAAAGAAAGAGCAAGAGTACAGAAGCACAAGAATGAGAATAAACAGAGTGAAAGGAATTGTGCTTTACAGACAGTCAACATGACTCTAGTGGATGTCAGGACAGTCTGAACTAGTGACAGTGCAGAATAATAAGAGCGGCGGTAAGAGCACCTTTTACACACACACACACACACACACACACACACGGCTCTTTCAGTAGGATTAACGAGACAAGCATTGGTTTCACTCTGAGAAAACCTAAACAGTTTGTGGAAATCCGATTTTTAAAGTGAACCAGTGAGGATATAGCGGCACTCCTGATAGAGATACAGCACACGGAAAATTCTGATAAGCGAGCTAAAAGGAGTAGACGCGCTGCTTAATGATTAACAGCATTATATGCAGATGCTTCGGGGCTTTAAGGTGTGAAGACCATTAGTCAGAAGCGTTTCCTGTAATGTTTAAGTTCTTTTACTACTTACAGAGAACATTTTCCAACGCACACTTACAGCCTCGCTCTTTCCCGCGGCAATCCGGGCCAATCCTGCACACACTCTTGACCGATCCTGCCTGCTCCGGTCGTTACGCTTTGTTGTTCTCACATGCAAAATTAATTAACTTGGCTGGCTGGTACGGTTTCTTTAAAATGTTAAGAATTGAGCGTTTTAAACCAGAGCAATTATGACCAAGATACGGAGAATGTGCGACTTGACATGGCTAATCTTTCTCATCTGTCTGTGTGAGAGGAAAAAACCTGCTAAGTAGTTTTGTAGGGTCCTGTAGATCAGATCCCATTCTTGATACACACCTTTATGAGCAAATACCGCGAGAGCCACAACTCTAACACTGCGGCCAGGTGAACTGAATAACATTGATTATCCATTATATACCAGTGAACTGGTGACAGGATCATGTGCACTCAAGGCTCATCTATGCCTTTGGGCATCTAAGGCCACCCAATCCGGTCTGATCCGATCCCATAGAAAAGCTAATGTACACAAATTGCTTAAAAAAAAAAATCAACACTGATCATGATAGAAAGGCAGCAGAATAAAGGCCTCCGAGTGGTGCAGTGGTAAAGCGCTCGCCCTGTCATCTGGAGATCGCCAGTTCGATTCCCGGGTGTTGCTGTAACCTCTCGCCTTTACCTCTTGCAGCCGGAGGTCTAGAGAGAGCTGATTGGCCGAGCTCTCTCAGAGGGGAGGGATGATAGGTACTTAGTGCTCCCACATTAATCATGGCTCTACAGCCAATCAGGGGCGTCTGTGAGCTCAAGCAAGCGGAAGGAGCGGATAGCGCTGTCCTCCGAGTGTGTTACGCCTCCCCCAACGGTTCGTGAACAAGCAATTCAAAAAGATGCGGTCGGCATCGGAGGAAACACATGATAGTCTTCAGCCCTCCCGGCTGAGTGGTAGTAGTCGCCTTAATGTGGGAGCCCCCTAGTGACGGGGAGGAATTGGACACAACTAAATTAGGGAGAACATCAGGGAAAAAAAATAAAATAAAGGCAGCAAAATAACCCAGTGCACCACAGCCAGCCATATAAGCGATTTAGGTTAACCTTTAGAGTTCGCGGTTGTTTATCTTTCAAATTCCCCAGATCACAATTCAGTCGAATATATCGGACAAATAAGTCCGATCTATGGAGGCCTGCGGCACCCGAAGAATCCCCAGAAGTTTTGTGGAGTCATGCAGTGGAGAGACAAGGGGAACCTACACAATATTAGGCTTAATTATTTGCCTTTTAATGTTATGGCTGATCAGTGTATATCCTTACACAGCCACAAGTATGCCACATGTGCACACACACGCACTGTATTACTATCTTAACGAGGACCCAAAAGTTAACGCAGCTATGCTACACCTAAATCTATCCATATGTTCAATCTCAGAAAGACAAAGGAAATCGCTTGTCTATTTAAGTTTTCAAAATCAACAGCGTTTTATCCCATGATTAGAACCAGACAGACGTCTCTGCAGCATCGAAAATCCTGATCCTTGCATACCCCCCTCCCCCCCCCCCCCCCAGCCTCTCACACACACTGTTTTGTTATTGTCTAAAATGGCACTGATAAAAATCTAGAGAATAATTGAACACTGTTACATTTTGCAGACTGCGACACTGCAAGGAATCCAAACAGTTGCTCTTGCACTCAGCCTTCCACATCGATCAAGGCAGCTTTAATTGTTCATAGTTCCTTTTAATGCCTCTCTTCATCATCTGTGACGTGTTTTAGGTCTTTTCCACTGTTAATTGCCTAATAAAATTGCAAATCAATGATGGCTCTCTGGTTCATTTAAGATTAGTCTGACAGATTTTAGTGCAACCAAGAAATCACATGTGCACAAACATCTACTGTATGAATAAAGACGACATCTTTCTACACATATTCCTGTTCATACCTGTTCACACAGCTCTATCGAGAACCTTTCCCCTCTGTCCCCTTCATAAAGACTCACACATACAGCACATACACAGCACACACAGAGCTACCACCTAGAGCTTCGCCAGTTGGTTGTTTGTTCCTGTTAAGCTACCAGAGGAATGACCGCAAAGTTGTTGGCCTGTACCGGGAGATTTGGCACTCGCAATGATGTAATGCGTTGAAAATATGTATGTGCCTATTGGAGGGAGCGGAGTGTTCTCTCAATCGATCGGCTGTATGGGAGAAAAGGCCACAGCCCAAGTTCATGCCAAGTTACCTGGAACCACAAGATTAGAAGCAGAGAGAGCAAGTGTGAGAAGTAAACAACTGCGAGATTACAAAAGAGCTTTCAGACCTGCCGTTACAAGTCAACTCACACAACCTCTACTCATGTTTATACTGCACAACATTTATATCACTTATTACAGCTATTTGTATGAATTAGAAACAAAGCCTTTTGGTATTATAAGCACATTACAAACAAGCTGTTTCTTATATATGCAATATTTGTAAATCATTTTTAAGGTCCAATATTATTATTCTTATTTTTGTTTTAAGAAAAAAAACAGGTTCACACAAGTTCCCCCAAACCTGTGTGTTTTAATGGTCCTGCAGGAAATGCCCTTGATTTTATTTTTGAAGAAAATGACTGTGTCTGTGTAACTTCTAAGACGCACCCCTCCAGAGAACAACCCAGCTGAGCCACAAGCCAGGGGAGGGGCTCTTCTTTTATGAGGTCACATTAGGGGGATGAATTTAACTTTCTTACATGTACAGTAGACAAGCAGTCAAATAGACTGTATACTGTATGAATAGAAATTATAGAAGTCAGGCAGTCACAAAAGTAGGTAGGTACTGTACAGTACTGTAGGTACGTAGGTAGATAGATACTGTATGCAGAACCACATGTTTAAAAAGGTGAAATAACAGCTGATTATGTTTAATTATACAACAGTTTTAAAAATAAATCTGCATCCTTTTTTCATTTCATATGATTTCTGCTAATACTACAGTACATTATGTATTGAATTTAACTAACGATATCTAATACAGTACTACAGAACAGTCTGAGACTAAACATACAGTAGCAATTTACATTAACCTTATGCTGTATCTCTTCTCTATTCCTAACCTCATCCATATCCACATTCACGTTCATGCAAAATCTCAGCGAATGAAAGAAGCACTTAACATCCCACTCGAGTCTGCCCCTATAATCCGAGTGCATAATGCAAATGGGAGCGTCACTAAGCAGCCGTGCACACAGGAAGCCTAAAGAACGCTTGTAGCTACACATTACTGCCATTCTGTATGATCACATTATCAATCATCTTCACAGCATGTGAGAGCTCACGGCCCCAGCGCTGCGAGCCAAAGCCTGCGCTCCCTCTGCCATTAATATTAGTCTTGATTAAACAACGGCCTCTCAGAGCAACACACACCATATGTACAGAAGTAACGATGTTGAAAAAAAGCTGGGGGCAACACACCCACGTCCCATACTCCACAAGTAAGATGTGGAATGTATTGAGTTAGGGTCGGTAATAATTATCGCCAGATGTATTTCTATATTTCACACAGTCAAAGGTGTGATATGTAAATGTCAGGGTTAATCAGATGACAAACATTGTGTGCTTATTAAAAGCATGCATGTGTTCCTTATACTGTATGTTGACCAGATATTTTATTTTAGCATGGGATTTCATTCAAAGAAAACACATATATATATATATATATATAAACACATATATTGTAAGAAAATTTATTAGGCGTTGATAAATTATGATTTTTATTTTTTTTTAATAGATACTGACACAGAAATTGATGCAATTTTGAAAAATTTATAATTAATCAAAACGTAACACATTTTATTCATATTAAATAAAATGAGAGCACATAATATATTCAGATAATATTTACCGTAGTGGTCCTAAACGTTTTCCCTCATTTAGTACGGTCATGTTAAGCGTTGGGAGCGTAACTGATTTGTTGGATCAGATGTGTTAAAACCAAGAAAACAACAAAATAAGACAAAAAATAACACTTCTGATTTTAGTAATGTTATTGCATATGCTTTGCTATTAGTTTTCCGCTAATTTTATATATAAAAGAAACCAATGTCTCCACCTCTGATGCGCCATGTTTCTGTCTTACATATACCGATTAGTGAGAAATTAGAAAGAAAAAAAATGCATTAAAGCAACTATTAACCAAGATCGAAGCTCTTTTTAGCTGTTCTGCAAGAATGTACAATACAAAAAAACATTCCTGCGAAAGAATTTCCCTCAATCAGTGATTTGATTATGGTGTTGGGGAACATGTGACTGGGAAATCTCTCATAGGTGCTCAGTTATGTTGTGACTACCACAGAATATGATACAAATACTATGGGGTAGAAGAAGCTCAGTGGTTAAGTATCCTAAAATGTAATTACAGTGTACAGTGCCCTAAATGTAACTGATATAGATATGATCATTCAGTGATGCCTTGTATCTGGTGGAATGGGATGGAGTCATCATAGAAGACACCACACCTACCAAGATAGAAACGTTGATCAGTCCGAAAAAACTGTTCTGATTTGCAAAAGGAAAAGTTTACCCAACCATAAACAGACCCACCAACTTTTTTTTCTTTAGTAGATTATAATACTAGTATATGGACAACATGTTATTTTTCCGGTGAGGGAGTCATATTCAGGTCTGTTTTGTTTTGTTTTTTATCCCGCATCGTAGTGTAGGCTGAGAGAGTAGATTGTCATGTGGCTGATATGGACATCAAAAAGAATGCGCCTGCTGAAAGCACATCAATATGAGCACCACTACAGCTTCTCTCAGAAGAACTGACCTCCACCCCTCACTTTTTTCCTTTTAGTGTTGTACGGCTTTCCCTTTTCCTGTTTGTATTTCACTGGTTTCCTTCTGTCCCCCCCC
>JAAGKR010000113.1:155345-192845 GCA_011419295.1 Clarias macrocephalus
CCCCCCCCCCCCCCCCCCCCCCCACTGTCCAAAAACATGCAGGGGAACTAGCTAGACCTTCACATTAAGGTGTGAAAGACTGTGCAAATGATGTGTGTATGGTGTCTGCCTCACACCCAGGGTTTCTGGGGTAGCCTCCAGATCCGACAGGACCACTGAAAAAGATATTTACAAACTGTTATTGTCGAAAACATGTCTGTCTAATTGAATGTCTCTCTCTCTCTCTCTCTCTCTCTCTCTCATATGTGCATGATGCATATTTTTCAGGGGTAGGAGGAAACTAGAGAACCCAGATGAAACCTATGAAGATCCAGGAAGTACCATTGTTACTATTTGTAGCAGGTTAATCATAACCAGTTTAGCAACTAGTAAACTGATAGGCGTACTGTGGTGTACAGTATGTGTGTGTGCCCTGTCCAGAGTGTACCTTGCCTTGTGCCCAATACCTCCTAACTTTAGGGGACCACCCTGTATACCAGATATATCGGTATACACGATAAGTGAGTGAATATACTGATAATATTCAATGTCAAACTGGAAGGCCAGAGCTCTGTACGTGTTTTTTTTTTTTATCTCTTTTTTTCACACCAGTGTCCACCCAAAAACTATGGTGAAATATTACATTGTGCTAGACGTTTTATTTCATAAGTCATAAAGCTAGTCGTAAAGCAGGCCTTATGCTTAAACAATGCAGAGTTGCATGATGTTTTTTTTTTTTTCCTACAGTACAGTAAGTGTCTAGAATATTTATCTGGGCGCATTACAAACGCTAAACCGAGGAGGAAAAAAAAACATCTCCATCTTTTTTTGGAGGTTCTGTTATGAGCTCTCTCTGCAGCTACAGGGCACTGAGCATGCAGGTGCATGCTGAAAGATAACAATAACCAAAAATAGAGGTGCAACAGACATGTGAGCTGCCCTACTGCGACATCCCTGCAGTTTATGTTAGTCATATAGTGTAAGTCCCTATAGTTCCATCACACCTCTCCAAATCCCAGGCCTGCTCTCTTGGGGTCTCAGCACAGCAATAACATTCTGCTATTTCCATCTCTCTGCAGGGACTCACCAGAGATTGTTAGATACATAGCTAGAGCTCTGTAAAATAGAGGACATGGGTATGTGTGACAATTGAGTTTTGCTTGATGTTGTTAGATCTTGGTGTTGTCAGGACTGTGATTAAAGGCGGACGGCTCCAAAATGTACTGTAAGACTGTAAGGTTTTGATGAACAAAGAAAAAAAAACTATAAATATGATGAATTTAGGTTAACTTTAAAGGTTACATTTTAAGTAACTGAGTAGATGTACTTTGTTGTTACTTTGCTCTTTCCTTCACACTGTAAACCCGAATAAGTTGGCAAAACTCAAAAAAATTTGAGGTAATCAGTAACATCAATTTTTTTCAAGTAATGATGTTTCCAATTTTAAATAAACAGAACTATCAGTTTTTGAGTTTGTTGTACTCATTCATATTAATTGTTCTTTACTTGCTTTATTGAGTCGCCTAACTCATACTATTTAATAGCAGTTATCATTTTATTTTAGTTGTTGCAAATGAAATCAATTGTTGTTTGTCTTTCAGCTGCATGGGTCGCCACGGCAGACAATCCGGTCCGCACACAAGCTCGGCACAGGTTTTACACCAGATGCTCTTCTTAATGCAACCCTCCCATTTTATCCGGGCTTAGGACAGGAACTTCATCCAGTTGTTGGGAACCGAACCCGGTCTTTTGCCATGGCAGGCGAAACACCTACCACTGAGCCACCAGAGCCCGATTGCCCTGATGACATCAGACACAAAATCTCTAGTCTGAAAGATTTTAAGTTGGTGGAACTTTAAGGTGACAGTTACTGTTACTTAAGTACCTAAAATATCAAATTTGTTCAGCTAACTTGAAAAGTGTCATTTCTACAAACTCATAAATACCAAAAAGTTCTAAATACTCATCAAGGTCTATTAATTTGAACTAATTGTAATTATTTAAGTTAACACTACTCAATATGTTTAATTACTTTGAGCATTAGGGTTTACAGTGAAGTAGTTTTATTGCTTTTTACTTTTACTCCTCTCAAAAGTACAGTGAATGTCTGTACTTTTACTTAACTACATTTCTGCATGGAGGTGCAGAACGTAACCACAGTGGTGTGTCATTTTTAAAGCCGAAAGGAGACTATTATGCGTAATTGTGGACTATGTCTTTCCTTCGAGACACGCCTAATAACACAACAGGTGTTTGAAACGAGGCTGGTTCCAGACAGCGCTGAAAACAGCATGTTCATAATTGAGAGAGAGAGACTTTGAAACTAAAGAAAGGCTACTGTGAGTTAATAAAAACTTGAAAATGACTATAATACTTCTGTACTTTTACACACGAAAAAGGAGAACTTCTACTTCGGCTTGAGTACAGGATCTGTACACTACAAGGCCAACCAAAGTTCTTTTCCGACATTCCTCTGTGCAGTTTTGGTGAACCCGTGTCCAGGTGGTGCATTCTGATATGCTTATATGCTTTTCTGCTCACCACAGTTTTAAAGCTAGATGTTTGAGTTGCTGTAGCTTGCCAGCTCAACCTTCTTACTGTAACTTTTCTCATACACAAGGTGTTTCCACCTGCAGTGCTTCTGCTCACTGGACGTTTTTCTTTCTATGTAAACTCTAGAGAGTGTTGTGAGTGAAAATCCCAGAATATCTGCAGGTACTGAAATACTCACACCAGCCCATCTGGCAGCAACTACCATGTCAAGGTCAAAGTCACAGAGATCACATTTTTCCCCATTCTAATGTGTGGTTTGAAGGTTATGACCTGCATTTTCTGCGTTGCAATGCTTCCACATGATTGACTTGTTACATAATTGCATGAAATCAGCAAAGGCTGATGAGTGTAGAAAGGAGTTTTAAAAGTTGTGGATAAAAGAGCAAACAGATATTTTTGTTAAAATCATGGATTTATCAGCTTTGAAATTATGAAATGTTAAAAAATCTAACTTATTCTTCTATTCAGCAACAATGTATAGTCAATTTAAAAGATGACTTTAATCAAAATAACCACAAAAATAAGATGAAATGTTGTCTTGGTTATTTCAGTGTAACTATGGTGTAATTGTTGCTAAAAGCTATAATTCCATCTTCCATCAGTTTTGTAATGGATAAATCCATGGGGTTAGCCAATTAAGAAGGCGATTTATGATAATTAATATGTTGGTTATGGCGGCACGCTGGTGTAGTGGTTAGCACTGTCGCCTTGCACCTCCAGGGTCCGGGTTCAATTCCCGGCCAGGCTTGATTCCCGTCTCTGTGTGCATGGAGTTTGTATGTTCTCCCCGTGCTTGGTGGGTTTCCTCCGGTTTCCTCCCATAGTCCAAAGACATGCAGATTAGGCTAATTGACATTCTCAAATTGCCTGTAGTGTGTGAGTGAGTGTGTGTGTATATGTGTGTGCCCTGTGACGGATTGGCACCCTGTCCATGGTGTGCCCTGCCTTGTGCCCTAAGCCTCCTGGGATAGGCTCCAGACACCCCGTGACCCTGAATACAGGATAAAGTTGTATAGAACTTTTAGAAATATGTTGGTTGAGTTTTTTAAAAACCCTTTGATCTTGCTTTACCACAGTTCTTACACTATAGTGTCCCACATCGTTTGTTAAATATATAATATGGTGTTCGAACATCTAAATCCCCTAATGTTCTTTTTGCACTGAATGTGAAAAAGAAGTGACACAATCTTTTAATTCATTACTGCTGGGGTGACTGCAATCACAGAATAAGAGGGTAAATTTTCTTTTTCTTGGCTTTAACATTTTCCAGAAATCCACTGAGTGCATTTAATTCACTCACAGAAACTGCCGAGCTGCACAGCACGTCATTTCATTTCACTTATCATGTGTCAGGAAAAAGGCAGCCACATGTCATGGCTACATAAGGTTATGTAGTGGATTTAAGTTTCCAACAACCTTGTGTGTCAGAGAATAATTTTCCAAAATTAGTCAAAAAATGATGTTTATCATATTTCGCTGTCAAACTGTTCATATATACAGGTACAAATATTTATATTAAATATTTTTTAAAATACTCCTCCTGCCAAAAAAAGTCACACACTATTAATGTGCTCGACTGTATTTAGCTTTGATTACAGCATGCAGTGTGGTGGCCAATTTATGTGTGAAAATGATTCCTCATGCTCCCAGAAATACTCGTTCACAATTTGAGTCCTGGAATATGCCCATGCCATTAGGGAAGAAAAACTCCATAGATGTGATACCCTGGTCATTCAGTACATTCAGGTCGTCAACTGACTTCTTTTTATTGCCACATAACGTTGCTGAGCCTAGACCTGATCAGCTGAAGCGAGTCCCGATCATAACACTGCACTCCACAGACTTGTACAGTGAGCATGATGCATGATTGGTGCATCGCTTCACGCGCTTACCTTCTTACCCACCTGACCTTCTTCCATTGCTCCAAATCTTTATGCTCCCTAGCAAACTGAACGCCAAGTCCAACTCGATCTCACTAACAAGTGGTTTTCCCATGACCACTCAGTTGTTCTTGCGCTGTCAATTCTTATCAAATTGTGTGTGTGGAAATACTCTTACTTTCACTATTAAACATAGATATGATATATATTCCGTCATATAATTGAACCTTATAGCACGCAGATATAGTAGGGATTGATTTATGGTCAAACTATCTGATCTGATCTATTACCCAAATGTTGATAGGTTTCCTTTTTGAGTCTGGATCGTTTCAAGGTTTCTTCCTCTTGCCAGTTCAGGGAGTTCTTCCTTGTCACTATCGCCTCGGGCTTGCTCATCAGGGACAAAAGGTATCTTTTTTTTTTTTTTCCTAACTTTTTTTTTTTTTTACATTCTATGCATATTCTTTATTTCTGTAAAACTACCTTGAACAATGTCATGCTATACAAATATGTTTTTTTATTACATTTAATTTAATTTTCCTTTTGTTGTTTTTTTGTTGTTGTTGTTGTTGTTGATTTTTAATACCATGCAACTTCAAAGTCATAAAAAAAAATTTCAAAATAACATTTCGTCCATGAAGTTAGTTTTAGTACTATGTATGATGGTTTACAGTTAGTGTAATTTATAGTGCTTTTAATGTTTAATACAATTAGACAATTAGACCTTTTTTTATTTGGGGGGGGCGTGGGAGTGTAGGGGGTTAGTGGGGGGGGGCGTGCAGTATATACATTTGGTGATAATTCATAAAAAACATATATATAATGTTTATAATAGTAATGTTTGATTTGCAGATTTTTTTTCTCTTTCCAGTCCTAGTGCTATCCATAAATCCAAAAAAAAAAAAATGAAGTCAAATAGACGTGTCCGCAAAGGTAACCAAGATGAACGTGGCCTTAAATCACTACTCATATCTCACCAGAGGGTTCATCTGGCAGCTTTGACTTTCACCTGCTGCATTTTCTTTCTTGCAGTATGAGATTCAGTCCACAGACTGCTCAAATTAAGCCCGTCAGCAGAACGAGAGGTGTGAAGACAACTGGGCTTTATGCTGTATGATGGCGCTCCAGTCCCCATTAACACTGCTGTCTGCTGTAGCAACCTGCCGCATCCGGCTGAGAACTCGTCTGAAGTGCTGGGTGGATCTATGAGAAATTAGACTAAATTACAATATTAGTTTTATTATCAGGATATTGCCATGGAAAAGGCTGAGGGTAGCAGGTTTCTCAGGAAGGTGTGAGCCCTTGATATGATTAACAGCTGTGATGGATGGGCTGTCCAAGAGCCCTCAATTAAGCAATAACAGCTCCAATGACAAAGAAAGTCAATCTGGCCACATAACTGCTGGGCTGCAGCGTCAGCTGTCCACAGCCTGATACGATCACCAGGGCCTCGCTTGCAGTGGAAGCACGTCTTAGTGCACAGGAGGCCACTGAAACTCAGTTAACATGGCTGGGAATACTATAGTGCTGCAGGTTGGGTGCATACCAGCATCATTATGCAAATGATGTCTTAATGCATGATGTTGCTAAACACAATAGATGAAAGATTTCATCTGAGAAGACAGGACACATTGTGAACCACTCGAGGAATGTGACTAAACCTGAACTGCTGGCGAAACATGAGAAAAACTTCAACAAGGTGAGAAGGAATGACAGATACGTACTGTAATGTTAAAGAGATGTTGTGGCCTTTGGGACGTAGCATCACAAGTTGATTAGACAGACGGATGGGCTCAGGTGGGCTTACTGTACATTCTCACATTTTATTAACAAGTCTGTGTGAACATACAGTATCATCCTCTCCACTATAACACTTTAAATTACGATAATTAATATGAAATCTTGTCCCGTTTCACAACATACCTAAACGCATATTAACCTGTAACTGCTTCTCGCATTTCAAAGGAAAGTCGTTCTGAACTCCGAGAAGACTAAGCTCTATTTTGAACCTCATAATAACCCCAAGGCGGCATGAAACCCGGTGAGCCACACAGGAAACGACGCAGCCGAGATTATTCAGAGATCCAGCATGAGTGGTGTCTGATTGCCTCATATTAACCCGCATTTAGCCCGGTTGGCTTTAAAGCACATTCCTCAGCCGAGGCAAATCAACTAAATTATAATCTTATCGTATCGGAGCTTCAGATGAGTTGATTATATTTAAGAGCTTCTTCTTCTTCTTTTTTTTTTTTTCTTCAAGGAGCCCATATGTTCTTGTTTACGTTCTGCTCCCCTATTCAAGCACAGTCCCAGTCGCACTAATCTCTAGGTTTTTTTCCTGTCACTATGGTGGTCCTTTAAATGTGCAATTTTTTTTATCCTTAGTATGTATTGGTCAGGTGTACGTGTTGAACCTTTAAAAGATTATTATAAACAATAATTATAGGTGTAACATTTGTGCTTAAAGGACAACGCCGCCCTGCAACAAAAATATGTTTACACTGAGGATCATTTATGACAAGCACAAATACACTGATGGTGGCGATAAATTAATAATTCCTGTTATGTATTTAAATTCTTTTATGTGGCAATTCATGTCTCAACTTTAATCCTTTTTTTTTTTTTCATTTTGATTAAATATTTGTTTGCATTTGAGGTGCGAGCATTTTGCAGTTCCTCTATAATCCTACAGGTTGTGCGCTCTAAACTGTTCACACACTGCTTGGCAGCACAGCAACCTGTTCAGTATAAACCAATTATTTACTAAATTTGTAACAAAATGTAAACAAAAAAAAAAGTAAGTAATTAATATCAAATTGTGACATTGATAAAAAATCATGATAAATACAGAATCATAATACAATCCGAATCCCTGGTGATTCCTATTCCTAATTGATGCTTCTCTCCGAGATCAATTTTACAGATAAGGAGGTGGGAGACGGACAGTCTAAAGTGCTGCTGCATTGCTCTGCTCATGCAGAAGTGAAGCACGGATTAATTCCTCCTGGCAGCAAGTCGTTGTACAGCACTGAGGGTTACGTAGGAAACTGTTAACAAAATAAAAAGGTATTCATGAACGAAGGTTAAAATATTTTAAAAAAAATAAATCTTGTATGCCGTACACTGAAGATTAATCTGTTTTTATATATAAAAGTAGTTTGGGGTAGATTTTTTTCTTTAAATTCCAATTATGTACCATAAATCATTAAATCATTGCTCCTTAAAGTTGTTGCCCAATCAAAAGGAAAAAGTAGGATTTTATTTCCTTCCATTATTTGATCCAATGTGACACCACACACACACACACACACACACACACAAGAAGAATGTTGGCTGTTTTTGCACTGCCATGAATTTACAACCCTGACATCATTTCACTAGCCAGTAGGGGGAGATGGTCCAGTTGAGGCTCAATCCTGTCTCACACACACATTACATTCACATATGATTAGGGAGATCGGTCCCTTCCAAAAGAGCCCTGTCTACGCCGATTCTATCCCGAACCACAAAAGCAAGCGACCTACATCGGCGGTAAAATCAGCTCGTTTGATCATGAAGCAAGCCTGCGGTTTCTTCACTCTGTGATGGAGCCGTTCCAGCTCCTCTGTCACTCAGGACATTTTCATTCCCTGCATTAGCCCATGCGGTTTTGTAGTTTCTAAGCGCATGGTATGTTTGACAAGAAGAGTTTCAATGACACCCGGCTGCTCTTTTACAGTGCCATGAAGTTTCAAATCCAGAGGCTAATCCTCTAATGTGGCTTATTTCTGCTCTGGAGGCGTGCCAGAAAAGCCCATCAATATCGCCTATCCTAAATCCTTTGTGTTTTTTTTTTTTTTTTTTTCAACCTCAGTGCCAGGATTGTCCTCGTGCAGGAGGGTTTCATCCACTGATATAAATCTTCATTTGTAACATGACAGCATAACAGGCTTTTACATAACCGACCTCCTTCAGTCCAAGAAGAATTGTAAGTGTACTTTTGCCAGCAGACAGGAATTTACTTGCTCTGAATGACCGAATGGGTTCAGGAACAGAAACGTCTGAAGCTCATAATAATGCGCTGAACTGAATTAAAACATAATAAGCATAATAAATAAAAGAGCACCATAAAAACCCATATCTGCAAGAAAGTTTCTGATTTAGACATTTTAGCAAAAGACATAGTCTTCTACTCTAATTACAATTTATAACAAGTATTGTTTTTCAAAGCTTTGTTTTTTGTTTTCAAACTGTTATCTTTATTATACATTAACTTCCAGTCTACACAAAGGTAAAGAAATACCTACTGCAGTGGCCTTTTCGGTCATGTGGTTAATTATTAAACATCTCAAAATAAGATTATGCTCCCTCGAGAGCAACAGACTGCCCTCGTGATCCTCTAAACTAAACTTGCAGTGTTACATCCTGAAACTAGTAGTTCCAACGTGCATGAAACTAAAATGATTACATCGTGATTTTACGTTATCCTATACCATTAACTCTATTCTATTATATACCATTATAATACCATATACCATTATACTGTAGTAATCATTGTTGCATGGGAAAATACAGACCAAAAGTAATAAAAAAGAACTGCAAGCTTAGTAGGGAGTGAATTAAGTCTTACACTCTACTTAGTAGGGAATATTTTTCCCAATAAGTCTCACTTTATTCCCTTTATTTGTATTTGCAACCTTAATGTTGTTGTAGTACTTAATTACTTTTTTACGAATCTTACCATTACTTTAATACATTTATGACAAAAGGACATGCATACAAAAAAAAAACACTGTGGGGATCTCTCACTTACTGCAGGTCAGTTTTACTATATTACAGGTTAAAATATGCAAGCAATAATACAGCTCATTACTGAAGTTGAAAATTAAATGCGACTAAGGCAAATGATCGTTTATTGGGCAGCCCTAGAATCTTATTGAAATCGGTCCGACATGCAGCACTCGTGCATCTGTGGGACCTTAATGCTTAAACAGTGTCTCATAGACTCATAGACTCATGACTGTTTTTTTTTATACAAAAGATGTAATCAATTGTACTAATCAGTACAATGTCATTTTATTAAGTCTTTTAAGTGTTGCTCCTCTCAATCCAAAATTATAAACTTTTTATACAAAAAAATTTATAATCTTAAAAAAATAAATGTTAAAGCATATATAGTTAAATTATACCATCATATCATTTATAATACAATAAGATATTATATAACATACACCAATCAGCTTTAACATTACAACGCTTGTAATGTTGTACTAATCAGTACAATGTCATTTTATATTGAATTATACTGAATTATATTTTCTATTCATTTTTTTTCTTTTTCTTTTTTCTTTTCCATAATTTAAATTTTTTCCTTTCTTCCTAGTAAATTAATCAAAGCAACTGTATCCAAGACAAAGCAATTTCCCTCTGGGATTAATAAAGTTCTATGAATCTTAAATCTTGAATTTTATTAAGTCTATTATGTCTTGTCCTCCCGATCCAAGATTTTAAACTTTTTATACAAAAAATAAAAATTCTTATCAAAAATAAATCTTAAAGCATATATAGTAAAATTATACCATCATATAATGGATAATATAATAACATACTATATAACATACTCCATGGCACCAGGACACCGGCAGTGGATCATTTGGATGGTATAGGTTGCGTGGTGGGGACTTGAATTGTTCGTCCTATGGTTGCGCAATCAGATTTAGTGAGTTTGGAGGCCGGGGCAAAGACCTTGAGTTCATTGCCCGATGGGTCACATGCACGGCAGGATACGGTCAATGCCTTTCTGTTGTGGCCAGTATTGATTTATTTTGGGAGGCAATTTGTGCTACTTTGGCTTTTCTTTGGGATTTTACCAGATGGGCTGGTCTCCGGTCAGTACGGGCAGGGGTGAGCCTTGTGGTGCCCCTGATCCTGTCATCAGTTTACTGGTACTGTATATAATCGATAATCAATGTTAACTGTGTTAATGTTATGGCTGATTGATGTAAAACTTCAGATCTAAGATTCATAATTGCTGCATGGAAAAACTGTTATTTTTAAATTATTTTGGACATAAAAATAAACAACAACAGATAAAAACAAATAAAGGATAATAATAAAAAGAAAGGTTTTATAACTTACATACAAACAGGTTAAACGGGTTCTAGTAAGTGCAGCATTAGTTGTTATCTCTACTGAAGCTGTATAAGCCTTTCATGACCTACTCCCTTATGAAAGAAACGTCATGTACAGTGCAGTAACTCTCTGAAGGCGTTTTTATAACTAAACCACCGAACAGGTCGCAATATGCAATGATTTTACTGTAACTGTGTGTAATCTAACTCACCAGTACAGAAGAACCAAGAAGAGCAGGAAAAGGCCGACGGACACGTGGAATGCACTTGTCTCAGCTCCAAACATTGTCAGCATATCTGTGGCCAAAATCCATACACCGCTTTAGTACATAACCCTCCAAGAACATACAATAATGAACAAATTTTAAGCAAAATTACCTTCAATCGTTTTTCACAAATTGTAATAGATCGTATTTGGACAGTGTTAAACAGCTCGGATCAATGTTATGTCTGTAGCTTCTGCCCCTTTACTTACTTTTATAGTGATTATATCAAATTGTTAATGGTTAATCAGAGGTAAAATGACCACTAGGGCAAAATGTGATGCCAACCAGAGTGCAAAGATTTACCTCTTGTGTTTTTAATGCAAGTGAACCAGGAACATTAACAGAGATTTTCCTCTTATTAAAATAATAAGTCAATTCATTTCCATAATCGTCTCAGATAAATCTACTGTAAACATTCAAAGCCACGATTCTGAGACGTTTAGAGAATAGAAATGCTGCACATTTCTGAGAAAAGTCAGAGAAGTTTAGACGTGAACGATGTGTGGCGGCGAAGTACGCTATTAGCCGAGATTCGTGTTCAGAATTGAAGTTAAACAAGTTCAGCAAGACATCCACGGATAAGCATATGATGAAGCAAATAAAACAATAAAGTATCATTACACTAAACCTGCATGAACACATGCCTCAGTACAAAGAACCTATTCAACATGCAAACCCCCATCAGGATCATAGAGTATATAATATTACTCAGGGAGGGTGTTGTGGTTATCCAGTTGCATAAGTAAATTATGGTTCCTGGCACTTCTTCATCTTGTTCCTATCCTCCTGAGTCACATGCTTTGCTGCTGGATGAGGTTTTTTTTTTTTTTTTTCCTTCAGTTTTCACTTATTCTTGATATCTATATCTGGTACCACTGCGGGGTGTAAATACAGTACGTTCTCCTATAAGGAAGGGTCCATGTTCTTACAAGGATGTACTGTAGTGCTTCCTGTTTTTGGAGAGCCCTTCAGTTCCATCTGATTTCAATCTTCAAGAATCCATTCTGGAGAGTTTAAAAGAGGCTTATTTGGCTGCATCCAGAACCCAACAATCTCAAGAAGCACTATTAGGAATGGAGTTAAAAGCATAGTTTTATGGTTTAATTACATTCTTCACAGCAAGCTAAGGGATGGTGTTGCACAGTAAAGAATTATTAAATGAATGCCACTTCAAAGAAACATCTGGATGAAGGAGTCTGTTTAAAAAAAATAGCACAATACTTTGGCATAACACATCTGGCTTGGTTTTCCAAACACAACTTGGATGTAGGCATACAGTTAAAGATTCATACAGATGGGAAACTAATTAAAGGGGGGGGGGGAATAAAACAACATAAAGTGTATGAGAAAGGTGTTGGGTCGACGCAAGCTGCCAAAACAGTGTTATTGTTTCTTGGCTCAAATTATACAAGCTTTGGAGGCTGTCCTGGAAGAATGAACACCATTTATCCCAAAGATATTCCCTCAGTTGGTGTTTTGAGGTTGGTGGTGAACAGTACTATCTAACATGCCAGGCTGTGTCTCCCATAAGTGTTAATTTGGGTTGAGATCTGGTCACTGTAACAACCGAAGCGAATCTTATTTTCATCCTTATTAATGTTGCTGTGGTTTTTACTGACCTTTGAGTCACTGATGGGTTGAGAAACAACCAACCACCCAAAAAAGATCCAGTTAATGGTGGTGGTGTGATGTGAAATCTCCTTTGAAACTGATCAAGGGTTAGATGAATACAAGATAAACAATGGGTGCAGGTGAAAATTATGAGCATGGCAACATATAAAATGCAGTCATAAAACTGTAGCTACAAAGTGACATACACTATCAGTCACAAGTCTGGTCACCGGAGACTTTTCTTCATTTCAGAATAATAATGAAGGTGTTAAGACTAGGAAATAACACTGATGGGATTAATGCAGTGACCAAGAAAAGTGTTAAAGCAGCGGAACCTATTTTATATTATAAAAATCAAAAAGTGTTCCCAGTAGTTTTGCATCATCTTGCCATCATCTTCTCAACCAGCTTCTTAGGAGAACTTCACCCAGGAGACTTTTCAACTCAAATGCGCTATATAGATAGAGATTTTTAGCAAACAAATTAATCCTAAGTGCAAAGAATTGCACTTGAATTAATTCATTAATTAAATTTATAACCACACTATTGTTGTAGAAAGAAATATTTTAACACCATTCAAAATCTGAACCAATCTTATATTCCAGACTGGTTATTTAAGCAGTAATAACTGGTGATATATTGTATATAACAGGTGTATCTAATAAAAAGGCCACTGAGCCTATAACTAAGGAGAGATGCATTAAATCCAAATTTGTCATTTAACGCACACAATTATTCACAAAATGTGTGAATCATTTATGCTCATAGTTTTCTGGTTATTTTGGCTACTGGGCATACAGCTGTGGCCAAAAATAAATTAAAATGTTTTAAAGGCAATCGCAATTTCATTTTAAATAAGGCAATCAAGATAATAAGAATTGTTTGTAATTTTATGCAATGAAATCATTATACAACAATTAATATTTAGTATGAAGTCATTTATTCTTTAAAACTTGCTAGATCTGGCCGGGCATAGAGTCAGTAAGACGTCTGCAGTACTCTGGTGTCACTCGCTCAACCCGGGCCTACTTGACTGCTTCATGTACAGAAGATGGTTTCTTGACTGCTACAGCCTTCTTCATCATACCCCCACAGTTTTCTATTGGGTTTAGGTCTAGAGATGACCCAGGTCATAACTCCAGAAACTGAATACCATTGTCACATGGCCTGTTTTTCACTAGTTTAAGTTAATAAGCACAACTCTTCAGCCAGATAGGCTAGTGAAATCACCTTTTTGTGCACAGGGAGAACTATTACACATGGCATTTTTGTCTTAATACCACTGAATGTGTTTTTTAATTGTAATAAGGATGATCATCAGAATGCATACTAAATAAATACCAAATCAAATACAAGTAGCAAATAGATATGCTGCTCCCTCCCGTTTTAACATTCATTCTGTGAATCCATAATAAATGCCAATAATAAATCATATGGTTACATATTATGCGTCAGTGTATGACTCTGATAGACCTGGATTTTTACAGCATTACAGCTTCACTACAGCAAAAGTAATTGTTAGGCCTCAGCTGGTCGAAACAATTCTAAATAAAAAAAAAAAGTGATTCAAAGCTTTTGCCATTTGACTTTTCATCGTAAGATCTTCAAACTGATTGTGGTTGATCTGAACTATCTTCTTGTCAGTGGCAAGAATAGAAATTACCTTATGAAAAGATGAGGAATCAATTTTTTAAAATTATCATACAATAAAACATGAAGGTTCCCCACAAAATTGTAAAATAATGGTATTGTGGATATTGTTGTTCTTTTTGAACTCTTTCACTGACACTCCAGCACTTTCCTCATCATTCATCATTCACAAGCCTCACAATAACCTGAATGAGAGGGTTTTTTTTTTTTTTTTGCATATCCTAGTTAGGAAGCTGGTTACACAGTATCAGACACTCCTGAAGGACAGCGGGTTAAAGGCCTTGATCAAGGGCTCAACAGCATCCAACCTTTATATCAGGAGTAGAAGCTTGGGATTGAACCCCCAACCTTCCGATCAACAATGGCAGCTGAGGTTTTAACCCCCAGCCTTCCGATGAGTAACCTTAACCGTTTGAGCCACCACTGCCCCTTTTCATTACCCTACCAAACCAGTGCAATGATAAGAACTGTACTGGACCAGCTGAATACTAGCACTGGCTCTTGTTCCAGTCACAGACCAGGACCTGAGTGCCACAGATGCCATGCAGGGTGTCCCAATCACTTTTCAAGCTTCATCGATTCAACAAGACACACACCGAACCACTGCTATGAAAAGACCAGGCTTGTAATAAGGTTGACGTTTCAGCACTTCTGACATCTGCAAAACGTCTGGATATAATTTCACGGTGCACCAGTGGAATTACACCCAGTGGACTGTGATTTGTATAATCTAATTTCATAGCACTGTTATTTTATTTGTTCCATCCAAAGAACGTCGTAAACAAAGACAAAAAGTAGCTACATTTCTGGTTCGACAGAAATGCATAGTTTATTGAAGAAACGTATAGTTATTTATAAACATGTCACTTTCACTCATGCAGTGAAATCAGATGCAGTGAACACACTGAGCAGAGGAGCAGTATACAGGATAGAGAGAGCACTTCTGCACTTCTATACCTCCCTGATTATAGTGCACCGTGCAGGGTGTACTCATTTCTTTCTGCGCCTTATGCAATGCATTCTGTTAAATTTGGGACTACACCAAACAGCTTGCGTGTAAAACAATCCTGCACGTACAGCCTTGAAGCAGACATGCAGTATCACCTATACATGCAACTTCCGAATCTGACGCGCGCGCACGTTTTCTGTGGTCTCACGTGAAGCGAGTCTTTCGGCTGAAATCGATATTTGATTCATTATTATTTATTTGCTTCTATATAAGTTAAGGTGATTATATTAGAATTTCGGAAACTATATAATGGTCTGTGACAAAAGTTTATGAAAGACGACCGTGGTCAAAACCTTACCTGCGTGCGGCTTTAGTCTTCACTAGCGCTCAGCAGTGTTTGTTGCCAACCAGGCGTTCATGGGAAATGTAGTTTTAGTCGGGTTTTTTTTTTTTTTAAGACTACAGTTAAACATTTTGGTAGTTGTAATGTGACTCCTAACAAGAGCTGTTTGTGATTTTTATTTCACAGCATGTAGTAAATTCGGATAAGATTTGTTTTGTAATCATTAAAACTAATGTGTAAATAAAACAAATGGTACATATTGTTATTGTTGTTGTTGTTGTTGTTGTTGTTAATATGCAACAACAACAACAATAATAATATTATAATGATACCTACTCTTTGTTTTATGACACATGATTTCTTTTTTTTTTTTTTTACTTTCTATTTTCAACATTCACACATACTACAGACAATTTGGGAACACCAGTTAACCTAATCTGCATGTCTTTGGATGGTACCTACAGTACCCAGAGGAAACCCACAAACATGGGGAGAACATGTGAACTCCAAGCACATAGACCCGAGGCAGGAATCAAACCTCTGACCCTGGTGGTGAAAGGTAACAGCGCTAACCACTATAAGACACTTTTCCAAAAGCATCATCAATGTCAGGCAATTATTATTATTATTATTATTATTATTATTATTATTATTATTATAGTAATGATTACTGATGTTCTTGTGATAACGATGATGATTGCTTACTTTACATTTATTTTAAACCTTTATTCGCAATACTAATTTCTAATTGCTTAATGTCTTAATAAATGATAAAGTGTACTTTTGTGTTTGAGTGTTTGTTTGTTTGTTTGTTTGTTTGTTTGTGGTCAACTTGCTGCCGCTCCTTACGCTGTTTCAATGTTTCGACAGCCCCTACATCTGCATGTTGTATGCATTATCGCTGTATCTGCCTACCTGTGCAAACATCGTCCAGCCACCAAACAAACAGCAATTAAAAAACAATTAATATTATATATTAATATATAGATTATTACTGTTGTTCTTATGATGATGATGATGATGATGATGATGATGATGATGATGTTTGTCTCAATTAGAGGACATCCAAACCTACTAAAAACTAAGCCACCGTCCACGCCTGATTCCAGATGTGTGCTGGTAATTAGAGCTGGTCAAACAAGTCATACAAGACAGGAAAAGATGTATAATAGTGCTTTTAGGTACTGTAAATCTGCAATCAGAACATGCAATTGTTTTTTAAATCATTAAGATGATGGTCATGATGATGTTTGAACTATGATGATAAATTTGTAATTTTGCAAACTTTCTAGTTTTAGTTTAAAATTACTAAAAAAAATCTCAAAGTGTTTCTGTGGATTTTTTTTTTTGTGTGTGTTTGTGTGTGTTTGTTTGTTTGTTCCTTCCTTTACACAATAGAGTTATTTAGCTGTAGGTAGAGCTGTTCTGACACAGAGAGTGCCCGTATGTCTGGTCTGTTCTTTTTATTATTTTTTTCCCCCCAGTTTGTCAGAAATATTGAATGCCCAGGTTAGTTTTTTTTTCCACTGGAGTCTCCAGAACGAAATTGTTGCACTTCATTCACACATTTCCTGGCAGACAGAGATGTAATTAAAGAAACCGCGTGTGTTTATAGTGCTGGGGTGTAAATGAGAGATGATGCACATCTGTATGAGTGGGGTGTAATCTGATGCCGCTCTCGGTCATTCTGTGAAAATCCAGCGGCGTCACTGGCGCTCCTGATCCAGACATGACTTACAGAACGCAGAATCATCTAACAGGGCATGGCATTACTTCATGGGAGATGGTGTAGATCAGAGAGTGGTATTCAGGGCTTTCAGCTTATGGATTCCTTTCTTTCTTTCTTTCTTTCTTTCTTTCTTTCTTTCTTTCTTAACTAAATATTTAACCCTTCATCAAAATCTATGTTACTTCATACAGGTTGCCTCTAAACTCCAGATGTAGACAGAAGTTACCCTACTAAAAAAAAGTCTGGTCCTACATGTAAAAAGCTTGATGAGTTGATCTCATGGAACAGGTGTAGTGACAGTCGGGAAAACTGCGACAGTACTGAAATGTTCTAAAGCAATAACTATTTATTTCACAGCAAAATCCCAAGTGTTGAGTCACTTACAACCCTACATTGTTGTAGGTGACTCAGTGGTAGGTTTCTCGCCTGCCATGCGGAATGCCCTGGTTCAATTCCCACCCAATACCCAAACCCCTGCCACTGGATACGCTGCTGGTCCCAACCCGGAATGAAATGGGACGGTTGCATCAGGTAAAACCTGTGCCAAGTTGTGTGCGGATGGGATGGTCCATTGTGGCGAACCTTCAATGGAAGCAGTCGAAAGACTAACAACTATAACAACCTTACAGTGTTTAGATATTTCCCGTTGGACACAAATGAACTCTGAAAGTGTTAATTATATATAGTACTGAGGATTCTTTCTGTGCACATGCAGTATAGACTCCTATGTAGCAATTCAAGAGCAGATGTTACCAAGTGGCTACAGTTTTTCCAATGTTGCATGCCATCAAATAGCAAGATTATCCTTTTTTGTTTTTACTTTTAATATTTGAAAGATATTTTGATATGATGAAACATTCTGTAAGCAGATTTTGTTTTTAGATCTTTGAAAAGGACACGACAATGTGAGCTCTTTCTAAAGCCTTCAGCCATGCGAATGCTTTCAGTACAGAGAACGTAGTGCTTTCTGTGTTATCAGCTGCATTTATTTGGTTTTATTGATTCCAAGAGATAGAGGGAGAGAAAATGAGATGCTGGTGAAGGAATGACTGTTAATTTATTTATACTACTGTGATGGTGATAACAGGAACTAACCTGTTTCTTGGATGTTGCACAACTCTGGAGCTGACTGGGCTTGTCAAATTATGGCGGTATAGATAATGCTATGTAGTTAGCTATTAATAATATTATTATTACTATTATCACTACATTACTTTATTACAGGGTGTCCCAACAGGGGTTACACTATACAGCAGGGATACAATGAGCAATCTAAGAATCTGGAAACTAGAGACTGGAAGAAAAAAAAAAGTATTCAGATATGTATTGTGATTCTTTTGTGTGGCAAGGCATGTATTGCCACACTGACTCCAAAATTGATTTTTTAAAATATTTTATTTACATTTAGATATGTTGGTGTTTGAGGAGGGAATATGATGCAGTTCCACTATAATCCTAAAGGTGGTGCACTCTAAACTATTTATACACTGGCGGGCAGCACAACATCTTTTGCAGGAGAAACAAATTATTTGCATAGTTTGTTTCGAATTGTAACAAAATCCTTAGCCAAGTCAAGTCAAGTAGTCAACTAGGCTTTTATTGTCATTTCAACCATATACTGCACAGTGAAACGAAACAATATTCCTCAGGGATCAAGGTGCTACAAACAATGTAAATTAACAAATTCAATTAACAAAACTAATTAGCTAAAACACCTAATTAGCTGATACCAAATTAACACCACAAATTACCAAAACTATCTAAGTACTATACAAAAGACCAAAAGGTAAGCAACATAAAGTGCAGTGCAAATGTGCAAACAAGAGCAACAACATGCACAATGCAATACACTGTGATAATGATCCTTATAATGAATTGTGATGTTTGTAAAATGGAATAGATACAGCATCGCACGGCAAATTCTAGGTATCGTGATAATATAGTATCGGCAGGTCCCTGCTGATTCCAATGTCTACTGGGAACTGTTAATCACATAATAATGCATTATTAATAATAGCAAGAAGAAGAATTTGACTTTTTCAAATAGGATAAATAATAATAATATGCTTTCTAATAAATAACTGAGTATTTCACAATTGTGAACAAGGGCTTAATAAGCATGTAAACATTTGGACATGTGTAAAGGGATTTCTGCATGCAACATGTGCAAAGCTGCTTTTGGAGGCGGGAATAAAGCTGATCGATTGCATAGGTGTTTGATTAGCTCTCAGGCTCGCCTCAACTCGTTTCGCTCCGCTTCTTTCACCATTGCAACTTTTGCAGGCACTCCGCAGACATGCCCAGTGCGAGCTGAAGCCCTAACCTGCAGCCGTGCTCAGTCTCGGAGCCCAGCAGCTGCTCGGATCCGCACAGGCGGACTGGCAACGAGGCGTTCTTCTCAAATCCGGCTATTACAGTTGCAGTTGTGGATGTGATTCTCTCTCCCTCTCTCTCTCTCTCTCTCTCTCTCTCTGATGAACTGGCTCAGTAATGTGGGAGACGGCGATTCTGTCAGCGGCTCAAGATGGCAGATTTTTTCCTGAGTTCTGAACTGAAGCATCTCTTCCCATTTTTGCCATGAATAGCAGAAACCCTTGCACCGATGGCCCCTGTATACGAAGGTAAGATATGGGAATATATGTATATATAATAATAATAAATAATAATAAATAAATAAATAAAACATGCTGATCATTTGCAGGATTTCTGTGCATGGACTGTCCAAACACTGAGTGAAAAGAAATGATCTAGATATATAACACAGTATTATTATGCACGACTTTATACAGATCAAGCTGGTTGCTTTAAGTTTTTTTTTTTTTTTTTTTTCATTCAGTGATGAATTATTCTTAAACAGCCTTGTTCTGTACGTGCCTGTGGTGTCCGATCACCGCGCACTGCTGCCTTTCTCTCTCTCTCTCGGATCTTCCTCTATTCTTCTGCATGCCTTTTAGTTTCGATATTTAAAACACTGATATCAAACCAGCTTTAGTGTTTAGGCTTGTGGAGTTACAACGAGATGGACTGTGTGATCACTGCAGAAAGCAAAACAGCTCGTGAGATCAAAGTGGATCCCAGTCACTGGCACGCGCAGCGGCTGGATTTTAAGGAATTAATTTGCAGCCTATGTGTTTGTATGCGCGCGCGCGCGCGGGCGCGTGTGTGCTTGCGTGTTTGTTATTAAGATCGATGTTACGTGCTTGTAACATGCTTGCATGCTTGGCATACGCTTGTTGATGCACCAGGTGAAAGTCTCAGCCGGGGTTAATTTCCTGCGTTTATGCACCTGGTGGATTAATGCCAGTGCGAAACAGCACTCTCTGGGCTTTTAGAGCAAATCACGCCACCTATAAACCTATAGGCCTCTTAGTTAAATGCATGCTTCATTCTAGATCTGATCTGATCTGATCTGTTAATCCGATTAGCTATCTGTTCATCCAGATCCTGCTTCACCATCAGGGCTGTGTTGTGTTCAAATGATTTCAGAAAGAGCAGGAAAATCCCTCAAGGTCCTCACACACACAGTGAACTTTTCCACTAGTTATGGCTTGGACACACACACTCACACACACACACACACACGAGATGCTTTCAGCAGGATGAACACCTCTGATGGAGAAAAATCCTCTTACTCTAGTGCACTATTCAACTCCTCACATTATAAAGTATTAATGAATGATGTGCACAGCATGGGTCTAAATGTAAAAATCCTATCAGGAAAAATAAAAAGAAATCGCCACCCATTTTTATTACTGATGGGATTCATTCGTATCCGTAAAGTGTTGCTTTTTTATATATATTTGGCAGTTCGGGATGGGAGCTATAATTGATTAGACACACTCCCCCTGGCGGAGAGAGAGATATCACACGCTGTAAATGAACATTACACACATCTGTCTTTCCCTCTCATGTTGCCTGTCTCTTATCTGTAGCACATCAGATGGAGAAGTTAGACAAACCCTGGTGTAGTACACAGAGTCTGGTGTGAGGGAGTAGAGACAGACAGACAGGACAGGGACAGACTGTTAAACAGACAGACAGTAATGTAGATAGATAGATAGATAGATAGATAGATAGATAGATAGATAGATAGATAGATAGATACATCCCAGATAAAAAAAAGTCCCAGCATATAAGAAAAAGGATTCTGGAGCCTTTGATACAATTAGATGTTCATAAACAAGTTTCAAAATATATAATGCATACAACAAAGTTTAATATAGAAGAGTTTAGATAGATAGATAGATAGATAGATAGATAGATAGATAGATAGATAGATAGATTAAAAATCAGGTGTGTCAGGAAAATGTTTTTTTAACTGTATGCAGTAAATCAAGTTTTTAGACATAAGATGTTTAAAACTGACAGACAGCGATATTGTAGATAGATATGTAGATAAATACATAAATAGTTAGGTAGATTGATTGATTGATTGATTGATTGATTGATTGGTTTATAGATTACAAGTCAGGTGTGCAAGGGAAATGCTTTAGCTGTATGCAATTAAAAGTTTATAGACATATGAAGATAGATAGATAGATAGATAGATAGATAGATAGATAGATAGATAGATAGATAGATAGCAAATTCTATATAATATCCAGGCATGATATCATCCCATTTTCAGTCAAATACAGACATAAGAGCTGATATCTGACACTGAGAACAGCAACTAATCCAAGTCTCCTTGAGCTGCTGTTACCAAGTTATGTGAAATATTACAGGCACAATGGAACTGACACTGAGATAAGTAATGCCTAATATTCATGTTTGTGATCTGTATTGTGTCAGTCACCACCACACCTCTTCCCCCTTATAAAATCCCTCAGATAGTGGATCAGATTCCTAAACATGTCAAAGCCAATTGGATCGCCATCCAGTGTTTCAGGCATTTCTCTATGATCAGTCCAGATACTGATACTGATACTCAGTATGGCATTGATGTGTCCAAGTTTTGTTTTTTCAGAAAGACAAAAGGCCAGTCTATATGAAGCTTTAGGTTGTCAAACACATCAGTTCTTTCTATACAGACAGATAATTATAGAAAGAACAGCAGACAGATATACAGGTTGGGAAATATTCTGGTATAGAACCAGAAGTTCGCTGGCTGTGGTTCTTCGTCGTCTGTTTAAGCCAAGTGCTTCTGAAGCTGTAGGAGGTGAAACCAGTTCAAGATGCTTCACATGATCACATTCTTTCGGGTTTGGTTCAAAAGTTTTCGAGTGCGAGGACAAGTTTCCTGCCATAAATAGATTCCTTCTGTTAATTGCGACCATGTGAGCAAGTAGCACTGTAAACAATGACATTGTTAATATTAGTCTTGTTGTCATTGATTTTTTTTTTTTAGATTTCTAGAAATGGGAAACGAACAAGGCATACTGATTTGGGTAAATTGAGTCCCTTCGAGACATCACAGAGAGATATGATAAAATTATACCTGTAATGTGGCATTGTTGGGTGCCAGTGTGTTGCATGCTAAAAGACTGACGCAGTCGTCTGAGGAATTAGATTTGATTCACTGCTTTGAGTTTGAGAATATTATGCAGGTCATAGAGCCTCTCTCCTCCTGAGTCTCATCACACGCGTCTATGCTCGTGCTGCATGTTTACAGAAGTCACTGCAGGAGCCACTGAACACACTGGCACCTTGATTTGTAGGATCATGTGTACTTATTGTAGTTAAAGAGAAGTATTATAGGAGGGTTAAGAATAACTGAAAATGTTCAACAAAAATAGATCTTAGTGTTTACTATTTCGTATTTCATGGGCAAGTTGTTCACACGTTGTAGCATGGTGTAGCACATTTTAATAATAATAATAATAATAATAATAATAATAATAATAATAATAATAATAATAATAATACATTATTCTCATTACTGTTCGTGTAATATTAGTTTTCTTGAAATTGTTGTTCAAATTATTTGTAAAAATAATTCCGCAGATGAAGTTTTACATGTCATTATGCAGCCTATTTGCAGTCAAATAATTGCCCCAGTCTGCTCTAGTCTAGCTGTGTTTACACTAAACAGACACTTTAACAGACACAATTTAACTCTACTCTATCTCTGAGTATTATAAATGCAGGCTAAATATCTTGCAAGTCAATGTTGGCCCTTATTTAAAAACCACAAATTTCCGATAATATTTGACCATAACTCAAATCTAACATTTCAAAGCAAATGTAACATATAATAACAGTATTGTTTTAGTTATTCAGCTTAGAAGGTTTTTATTCAGCAATGAATTATCTAACAGAACTGCAGTGAAAGGAATAGGCTAGTGATACTGTTCTAAGAGTGAGGAATGAAGGTCTCTACTAGACTGTAAAGGCTTCAATGGTTAAAAGAAATGTTGTAAGAAATATAACCGTGTATTCCAGTGAAACAGTGTGCGCTAACAAATTTGTTCTTCATGTTTTTTTTGTAAAAGGTGCATTCATTCCCGCAGGATTTTTTGACTCTCACCTGTACCTCACCGGTCGGTTTCAGAGCAATGTTTTTTGTTTGTTAAGACACACAGTATGCTATGAAGCGTGAAAAAAATTGATGCAGATGATGACGACGGTCAGGCCGGTGATTAGTACACTGACTGCTGAGTGGTTGGAACAGACGAGAGGGGAAATGAGGTTGCATTGAATCTATGTCATTAAATTGAAATTAATATTAAGAACGTAGGGGTGGCTCAAGACATTTGTATATATATGTTCAAAGTGGGGTCTGTATATATATGTTTAGAGGAGTCTGTTACTGTTACACATTATGAACATTCGAGTTCCAAACTTTCGAAGATACAAACACTCATTTGCATATGTTCAGTTGCCAAAGACATTGATGGAAGACATTGCTCTTGGGTCCGGGTTCGATTCCCATCTCTGTGTGCATGGGTAGGTTTCCTCCGGGTACTCTGGTTTCCTCCAACTGTCCAAAAACCTTAGGCTCATTGGCGTTCACAAATTGCCCATAGTGTGTAAATGAGTGTGTGAGTGTACGTCTGTGTGCCCTGCAATGGATTTCCACTCTGTCCAGAGTGTATGCCCTAAGTCCCAGTCTCCTGGGATAGGCGCCAGCCCCCCTATATATCCTATATACAGAATAAAGCGGTATAGACGATGAGTCAGTGAGTGAGTGAGTGAGTGAGTGAGTGAGTGAGAGTGACAAGACAAGGAAAAGATTATACACCATGATATTTTTTAATACTGTGCATAGCCAATTGTATTAGTATTCTAGTAACTGGACAATGTTTGTTGGACTTACGAACAAATTAGACTTGCGAACGAGCTCTCTGATCTGAACTTGTTCATATGTTGGGGAATGTGTATAAATTGCCATAGCCAGAAGTTTGAACATACAAAATTTTTTTTTTAGATTTTTGTATTTTTTTTCTGCATTGTCAAACACTGTTTGTTTGTTTTGTTTTGTTTTGTTTTTCTACAGACGGAATATTTAGGATACTAGATGTAAATACTTAATGTAGCACTAATATACAGTAGCATACATGTCCTTTTCAGGATTTTATCCTGACTTGAGTTTGTTGTGTGCTTTGTCTTTTCCTCATGTCTGTGTGGGTTTCTGCCCCTGGGTGTGAATGTGTGTGGTTCCATTCCAGATGTTCCAGATGGAATCCACTGCATAAAGTGGTCACTGGATATAAATGAACGGATGATTTTTATTTATTTATTTTATTTTTTTCAGAAACAGGATGTTTTTTTTATCGTGATGCATAGGGAATGTGATCTAAAACATTATTCATCATTCATCACATCTGTTAAATTTGGCACAAAACTCATAAGTCATTGGTTTTAATAAATGGAGGTTCTGATGTGTTACACCTTTGTGAAACCCGTTGAAGCTTATAATGAAGCTTATCTGAAGTAGGAATCTGACTCATAAAGATCAATGAAGGAAAAGGCTCCTTTGGAGTTTCCCCGGCAAATATACACTTAGTTGGAACCTTAATTGCTGCGTAAAAAGTAGTATAATTGGTACAGTTTTTGGTGTTTATGTGTGAATGTTTTTGCCGCGCAATTTAAAGTCCAACAAAAGGGTTTTTTTATTGTCATCTTGATTAGAAGCGGTTCTTTGTTCTTTGGTTAGCTGTCAGCCTACTTGATTTTTTTTTATTTTTTTTTTATAAGCATCTTTGCTCATTTGTACCTTATTTAGTGCACTTCACGCTTGCTTGTTATTTCAAGACATCTGTTCCTTAATTGCATTGGTCACAAAGCCATCAGTCAAAATGTTGCCGCACGAGTCGATAGTGTTGTTTCCTTCAGCGTGAGGTTTCCGTGTTGGTTCAGAGCTTGGCTCTCAGCGACCAGACGGAAGAGTAATCTGGGTCCATGGGAGCCCGGGAGCTTGGCCTCATAACCCATAGTGACATGTTGATAAATGCCTGTGGAGAAGAACAGGATGACTTGTCTTAGGTCGTAGAAAAGGTAATACATAGCATACAACTAGGTCAACCAGACAGGGCTGTATGGGGCAGAGAAATGTTTTTTATACTGTATTTTTTTTTTCCTTCTTAACTGCGATGCTGTAATTTGTTTGGAGTTTTCACAGACTTCACTGGTCATATGGGATATTACATCTCCGTCATTTGGTTCTTAGAAATCCCCAGTGGTAATTAGAATTAACACAAAGATGTGTTTGTGTTTGTCTTTGTCCAGCTGAGTTAATTCATCATGGTGTTTTTTATTTCTTCCTTTTTTTTTTTCTTCAGTTTTTCAAAATGCATTCACCCGGCACGAGCTAACGCTTACCGTTTAAAGTCTTCCACTTGTGGGCGCAGGAAAATCCCCACATTTCAAGGTCATGACCACACATTTATATTGTAGTCATGTAGTAATTACAAGGAAACATTAAGACTACGAAAACACCGCAGACGTATTTCTCATACGCGAGCTAACATGAACATCCGCATCACCGTTCGAAAACTAAATACACTGCACTAAGTCATCTGTCAGAGTTGCAGAACTCCTTTGGGCATTTCTTCTTTTTTTTTTTTTTTTTGTTCCTGTTGTAAATGGACACTCTGGCCAGAGTTGAGTGTGATTAGGCTGTCGACGTCTCACTTATGGCCCCTTTGAAGGCTGAGGGATATCTGAGCCTTCAGATGTTTGAAGGGAAATGGCTCACAGGTGCGCTCCGGTGCTGTCGGGTTACACAGATGGGGGTTACGTCCTAATGACACGCACTGCCAAACCTGAGGGGGAAAGACTCGACCTGTACCTTTGCCTTAGAACATGCAAGAATATGAATGTCGTAGTATTGTAGATGCTGCATGATGTATACGTACAAACAGCCTGGGCGACTGCTTTGTCCATCCCGAGTATATACTGTATTTCGAACCAAGCACTCATCTGTATACACTGCAGAAATAATTGCAGCCTAATCGCCAGTTGTGAACTTCAGCTCTCATTGTCAGTGAAATAAAGCCTATTATGCCTGTTGCAACAGAAAAAAACAATCTGTTCGTTTTTTCGAGACATCTGATGAATGTTTGATCTCGAGTTTGAGCGCAGTACATCTCGATCTCCACCTCGTGCACTTCGCAGGCTGCCGGGGCGCGGGTTCAGCAGCGCTCCGCAGTCATCCAGAAAGACAAAAGGACCGAGCCAACCTCGAGCCAGGCTACTGTTTGTTTTTCGAGGCGAAGGCCAATTCCCATGATGCAGCATTTGCAGGCAGGGCAGCGAACACAGCTTTTCAGTGTGTGCTTGTGAATGCCCCGTGACTTTAATCGAAGGCTTTCTTGCTAAGGCATTCAGTGCTGCTACCTGGGGTGGAAAAGGAAAGAAAAAAAAAGAAAAAATACGAGAGTGCAGCGAAAGGAAGTGAAGAAAGAGAAAGCGTGCATGAACGTGATCTTTTAAGGTGATTACAAATAGCCCTTTTCTTAGCTCGAGTCCTTCTGGTCTGGCGGCTGTGCCTTTTTTTTTTTTTTTTTTTTTTTATACACCCAGGTCCATACTGGCATGCTCCCTTTGATCAGATATGAGAAGATGGGTTCACGCCGGGGTCTCTCTGCGCGGCATTGTTCCGCCAGCCAGGGGAAATGAAAGGGGGCTTTGCTGCAGCCGGATTTGTTGGGCTATAATCACATGGCAATTACTCCTTCGTGAAGGGCGCCATTCATTCTACCTTCACACCTATAGTTACTGCCACAACGACTCATATCACCGGCCACTGACTGACGAAATGTAAACAGCAACACACAATCCCTGCTTCATAAAGGTAGCAACAACCTTTTTTGTTCCAAGCGGTATCAGACTCTTTTATATATATATATATATATATATATATATATATATATATATATATATATATATTTTTTTTTTTTTTTTTTGCTGTTATAAATATTACCGGTTTAAACTTAGGAGTGTTCCTCTTCCTCAAACAATGACCTGTTTATGAGCACTGATATAGCTGGTCAGCAAAGATTTGGCCCATTTATTTACAGACAGCTTGATGTGCAGATTTTGAGCCCAGGGATGGGCTGCGTCTGTGTGTGTGTGTGTGTGTGTGTGTGTGTGTGTGTGTGTGTGTGTGTGTGTGTGTGTGTGTGTGTGTGATGGGATGGAAATGGCAGGCCAGGATGGCTCACTGTGCTTTTGTTGCTCTTTCAGCAGATCCTCCCCTCTTTCCCCATACCATGCCAGCTTGTTGCAGGCACATCATCATGCCCTAAATCCTATTGTTTTGCACAATATCCCCAGGCTTAGGGCTTTCAGCGTGGCCAGGCCTGGCAGAACAGCGGCGCTGCTTTATTGGGACATAATTTAATATCAGGACAAGACGTGGCAGATTAGCCTCATGCATGTACTGCAATGAAACATCCTTAAGCTTCACCTATACTGCGCTGAAAGATGGATGCAAAGCTGAAAGTGCAGTAAAAGCCCCAGGGGGAAAAAACAACAACAACAACAACAACAACAGAAGACCGCCTTTAAACTAAAGCATGCACAAACAGAGAGAGAGAGAGAGAGAGAGAGATGCCGTTGATACCCTTCTGAGTAGGAGTGCATCGGGGAGAGTATACTGTATAAACTATATTGTTATAGGTGTGAGTGGGAAATCTGCAAGCTGCAGAAATGGAAAATATGATCGCTCTGTTTCCTTCCTTCTCAACCCAAGCGGTCAAGTCATTCTAAATACTACACTCCCACACCAGGTCTGTTTAATGTAATATGCAATTACGGATAATTCAGATTTACTTAAGATTTACGGAAACGTTTCCTTCGGGGTTTAGTCGGGTTGTTTTAACATATGTTTCCTCTGCACTCATGGAACACAGTATAAATATAAATAAAGTCAAGGAGAATTTAGAGCTGGAGCCATCTCCAGGGGACTACATGGCAAAAATAGATCATGATATTTTTATACATGAAATTCACAATCAAACTAATTGGGTTTCGAAATAAACAGCGGGCAAAATATATTTAAAGTTTATCGGGGTTTTATATATATATATATATATATATATATATATATATATATATATATATATATATATATATATGTTGTGTGTGTGTGTGTGTGTGTATACATATATACATAATATTAAGAACAAGAAATAAGAATGATAACTCGCTTCATTAGATATACCTGTTCAACTGATTGTTAACATCTAATCGGCCAATCAAATCAACTTAATGCATTTACATTTCGAATTTGTCAGACGCCCTTATCCAGAGCGACTTACATTTTTATCTCATTTTACAACTGCGGGTTAAGGGTCTTGCTCAAGGGCCCAGCAGTTGCAGCCTGGATCTTCTGGGGTTCAAACCTGATACCTTCTGATCAGTAGTCCGATGCCTTAACAACCAAGCTACCGCTGATTCAAACTTAATATTTCACCCAGCATCCAAAAAACTCAGCACATACGATTAGATTTCCATTTACTGTACATTATGGCATTTGGTAGATGCCCTTATTCAGAGTGACTTAGATTTTTATCTCATCTTACTGTACTGTATCTGAGCAGTTGAGGGTTAAGGGCCTTGTTTAGGAACCCAACCGAGGCGACTTGGTGGTGCTTGGGTTTAATCCTGAGACTTTCCGATCAGTAGTCCAATGCCCTAGCCACTGTCCTCATTTAGATATATGGACATGGCCGATCTGCTGAGGAATTACAAAAGTGCATGATGGTATGCCAAAGAGCATCTCTGAACCTTGAAGCAGATGGCTACAGTAGCAGAAGACCACACAGGGTGAAACTCCTATCAGCTAACAACAGGAAACTGAATCTACAATACACATGGGCTCACCAAAACTGTATAATAGATGATTATAAACAGTTCTCTATTGCGAAATTTGTATGTCAGGGTCAGAAATTGGAGTAGACGACATGGAAGTGAATGGTGGTGGTGGTTGCATACTGTATGTCTGGCACACTCTGGCGCCCCTAGTTTCAGTTAAGCCTTGTTTAATGTCCATGTCCATACCTTTTCTGACCTCAGGATAACATGTCGTGTCGCAAAGGTAAAATGTTCTTGGAACATCGTGTACTCAAATAGCCTTTAAAGTCACCAGATCTCAATCCAATAGAACGCGTCTGGGATTTGGTGGAACAGGGAATTCACGCATGGACAAATCTGCAGCATCTCAATGTGGAACCAAAATCTCTAAGGAATGTTTCCAGCACCTAGTTGAATTTATGAAGAATTGAGGCAGTTCTGAAGTGGTTCAACCCAGTGCTACTGTATATAGCAAGGTGTACCTAATGAAGTGGCCAGTGAGTGTATATATAATTTGTTGACAAATCACATTTTCATCTAGTTCCAACCTGTCATATATGTCATTTATATGATACAAAAGAGAACAGCATGAATCATAAACAAACATACAGTATTTAATCTTGCCTGTCTCTATAGCTTGTTTTTTAAAATGCATTTTCTAATTGTCTCAGAATTTCCATGATGTAAATACGCAACCTTGATGTAAGTAAGTAACCTTGGCATGTGGATCTTGCAGGGATGTAAAAGGGAAATTTCAGTACTTCAAAGCTTTGCTAGGGTGAATGTCAAAAACATCTAGAATAGTCCCATATCTTGATTTTTTATTTTATTATTATTATTTTTTACCTACTACATACCTTACCTCATACGGAAACTTCATACACAGCCCCCATAGTGGTGTAATTTATCACATGTATCAAATAAAACCGTTGTCAGGACTTTTTTGTGTGGGTTTCAATAGGTGTACTGTATGTTAGAGAATACCAGACCGCTAAAGGTCCGCACACATACATAAACACTCACACACACACTGACTGTACGGGTTTCGTTCCTCTCCATCAGCCAGATTTTGGTAAGTGCATCCTCTTCACCGATGGCTGCAGTACACGTGACACGCTTGGCCGATAACCAAAGGACTTCAAAGCCCCAGACGGATGGAGCTGAGCAGAGCGGGCGAGCGGTCTACCCTCGCCCCCCTATTCTCAAACCCCCCTCACCCCCGTTTCTCTTGTGTGCCAGCAGAGAGAGAAAAAGAGTTTCAATTGACTGGAGCACTCAAAGAATTGGACATGCATGAAGCGCAGACACCTCAATAATCACCGCTCAGCTCCTACACACAAAGAACTCATCAGATTCTATTCTCAGTATTCAGCTTGTGAATTTAAGGTAGACGCACATAAACTATATGCGAGTTTGCAGTTCAGAAACAGCGTGCTCGAAAAATGCCAAAAAAAGTGCATTCAGCGTTGTGATGAATGATGGTTTAGGGAAAATACGCCCGTTCTTGCTGCATGCAGCAGTAGATCAAGCTTTACTCTTTGCCCCGATGCCGCCGGCGTACTTTCTCTGGCCGCACAAAGATCCGATCCATCATTTAGCAGGCATGACTGAGAGACAAAAAAAGCAGGAGCGATACAGTACAGTGTGCTTTTTTTCTCTCTTTGCCCCACTCAAGGTGTGAGGTTTTAATTCATTTCATTAAAAAAATTGAATAGAAAATAAAGACTTGTATTTTTGTGATGCTCCACTATTAATAATACTGTATAACCACAAATGAGACTCATCAGTGTTAGCTTCTGATGTTCTGTTTCACGCTGGTGCTTCACATTCCTCACATTTTTCTGACGAGCACACAGACTCCGAACAGATGAAACATATCGCTTTTGAACATGAAGCCGAACATTAAGGAATACTTTTGAGTTCAGTCATCTTTAAACGTTATGATCAGCATTTTTAACAGAAACAAAAAACGACAACTTAGAAAAAATATATACCTTCTGTATCAATAATTAACTTCGTCTAATGAAATGCATGCGATTGGATTAGCTGTAACTGATCTGGATCTGCGACAGAATCCATTATGGTTCGTGTTCATTGTCGCTGACAGTTTATTTTGTATTTTTTAGTATTTCCTTTTTTTTTTCACCACTTGACATGAGCCTTCAAGCTTACCATGTGAATGGGTCAAGGTGAAGTGTAAATGCATGTTTTATTCTTTCTATTTATGTAATTTCACTCGTCCTTGAGTTTGAAAAATGCACTTTTTAAAGAAAAAAACATATCCTTGGTGGTGCATATTTGTTTTAAATGGGAGGCCCTGACCCATCTCGTCTCTCGGTGCGGTTCAGTGATACACAGGGTTTTCTCCTCCATCTGCACTGATGTGCCATGGCAGCTGTAGGCACACTCGAGCCCAGCCAACAACCTCTCTGTGTGTTCCCCCTCTCTCTTTCTCTCTCTCTCTCTCTCTCTCTCTCTCTCTCTCTCTTTCTTTCTTTCTCTCTCTCTGAGTAGCTGGCTTGGAAAAAGGGCATGTGCTGACCTTTTGTTACAAAAGCGTGGCCTTTGCTGTCCCAGGGAATGTTGTCTTTGCCTTGCAAACTTCAGGAGCGAGAGCCAGCGAGAGAGCGTGGGAGCCAGTGGGTGAAGGTTCAGTTTGGTGTCTCTGAAGTTTATTTGTCACCTGCACTCTTCTTCCTGTGTGCTGATAAGTTACTGCGAGAAATTCGAACAGAGAAAGCCTGGCTTTTTTTTTTTTTTTTTTGGTACAAGTGGCACCGTTGATAAAATCCTGCAAAACTCATCCCCTACAATGAATGGGTTCATTTCATTTTTCTTTACAGTACTATGATACGATGTTGTCTTAATACACTAATCGTGACATGGTTGTAGAATAGGGCTGCAGGATAACGGCTGTACTTGCAGCAAAAAGTCACCATTTCGGAAGGGTCGGTTTATCAATGCACCAAGCAAAGAAAACAACTAAGGAGATTTGAAATTACAGTACTGGAGTTGAATGATGAATAATCCAATGCACTTGGATTTTAGTCATGTTTAATAGTGAATGAATAGTGAAGAGCATTTCCACACACATACTGTACAGTAGTGTGATGAGAACTCACAGGATTGGGACTAAACAGCTGTGCGGCTATAAGAAAACCAGTTGTTAGTGAGACTAATCAGCAAAAAGGCTTTGGCTTGCCAGTGAGCATAAGGATTGGACTTTGGGGTCATGTGGCCTGATGAGTCCACACTGACCCAATTCCGTCGTCAGCCGCAATGGGTAAGATGCCAGGCTAAGAAGGGAACACATGACGCGATGCACCCGGCACGGATAGTGGCCACTGTATAGTACAAGCCTCTGGAGACAATCAAGCCTCTAGAAGTACAGAATGACCAGGTTATCACATGGATCTATGGATCTAGGGAATTACATACATCAGCGTATCAGAGAGATACATAAGAAATCCTCTGTTACAAAAAAGACACTGGGTCGGTACCTTGTTAAAACAAAGAAATAAATCAGTAAGACATGAGTGTGTTCAAACAACCTGACGCGGCACATTATAAATGGGAATCCATATAATTTAGTCAATACAAATCCATATCTACAGTAACGTAGGCACACAGTTGAGCCCACTGTTAATTATGGATACACTCAATTGGCATTGGTCAAAACGACTGAATTTATATATAGTACAGTATTATGCAAATGTTTAGGCATCCCTTGATAAATAACAGATTTTGGTGATTTTTTTAATTGGAATGATTTTCAGCAAACATTGATGCATAGTTACTTCTTATGCCATAAATTGAAAAAAAAAAAAAAAAAGGAAATAAAAACATTATTATGGCACTGTGCAAAAGTTTGGGCACCCTAAGAGTTCCAGAGTCTCAGAATCTTTTTACAAGGTTTCAGACCTTAATCAGCTGGTTAGATCTGATGCATGGCAACAGCTGTCATTAATAAATGCCAATTGCAAAGCTTTACAAATACTTTCAGTCTTCAAACCTTATGCACACACTTGCAGACACTCAACAACTATGGGTTCCTCTAAGCAGCTGTGTAAGACTCTGAAAATGAAAGTTATTGATGCCCACAATGCAGGAGAAGGCAGCACAACTTTTGTATAACTTTTGCATAAACTTTTGCATAAGACTGAATAGATTTTGATAGATAGATTTTATATCAACTTTGGTAACAGCACCTCGTCACACACGTTCAAGAAGTCGCAAATAAAAAATCATCAAATAATAGCGAAATATGACTATGTACACAGTTCTGTCCCTCGCTCCATGTCCTGAAATACTGTACTCAGCTACTTCAACATCTGAAGCAGAGCTCATCACCCAAGACATGCCCTATCGATAATGTAAATTTGGCTTCAGAGTGAACTAGACTGGCGGAAGCGAGCGTCACATGTTACGAGCGTGTGACACAGACTCGCCGCCACGTCCAGTCTAATGTCTAGGGCTCGCACAGGGGCCGTGCGCTGAGTAGAGCTGATGGATGATGACGAGAGACTTGCTGCGTTTACATCCTGGATTATTTTTAGACGAATGTCACGTCCAACTCACATGCGGATGAGATAAAGCTGCGCTGCAACAGAGAAGTGTGAAAAGGTTGCACTTTTCAAGGTGCAGCTTTGATGTTTGAAGCTGTGTATTGGTGTGAGGGTGTGTGTGTGTGTGTGTGTGTGTGTGTGTGTGTGTGTGTGTGTGTGTGTGTGTGTGTGTGTGTGCTGTGCGAGGGGCAGTTTGTGAGCGCTACACATGGATGAGTGCGCGCTAGGTCCTGTTTGATTTCAATATTTACAGCAGGTTCAGAATGAACACGGGTAATGCATAATATACGTAATAACCTTAATCAGTAGTACACATATTGACCGCGCGCGTGTGTGTGTGTGTGTGTGGCGGCGTGTCAGCTTCACCTCTGTGTCCTGAACACTGCATTTTAGTCAACATTCAAAAGTAAACACGCTTTAGAGCGCCGTTTGCTTTGTAAATGGCTCGGCAGGTGACAGATCGAATCCGACAGGTTTTTCAGACTTTCCCGATGCTGTGTGACCAATTTTACAAAGTGTGTGTGTGTGCGTGTGTATATGTATGTGTGTGCACCCTTGTGTAGGTGAGTAGTCAGGTTGTACGGCACTCACATGAAAAGATGCTCAGTGAGATAACGCTTTGAAAAAACAGGACAAGAATGTGTTTATTTACCGAAGGGTTATGAAATATGGACGGCACGTGAAGAAAGTAAAAAAAAAAAAAATCATACTTAAGATAACCAGATATTTTTTTGAGGTTTGTACAGTATGTTCAGGGGAGTATACTGTAGGCTTGTCAGCAGCTGTAAGATGATCAAGGATGCTTTGGTGCAGGTTGCTTGGTGAAAGTGGCAATGGGAAAGGGAATTTAATCTAAACCTCTATGCTATTAAAATTTTTAAATCATCAGTTACCAATAATCTGCGATGAATTGAAGCACCCCTCCTCGTGCCCTTAATCTCCTGGGATAGGCTCCAGGATCCCCGCGACCCCGTATACAAGATAAAGCGGTATAGATGATAAGTGAGCGAGAGTGTTACCAATAATTAAGCTAAAAGTCCATTTGCAAACCATTATTACGTCATACAGGAATCCGAGCCTACACTGGGCAGAGGATCGCCACAACTGGACTACAAAGTATTTAGGTCAGACTGTATCCACTGTAGGTTTACATTCATGTTTGAAAAGCTAAAGAGTGGAACTCAATGTGTTGTAGTCTATCAGCATCCAACTATACAGTAAGTGTGACCCAGGTTATGAGCTCTGATTGCTTTTCTGATCACCGCGGGTGTACAGCGTGGTTCATTAAGTCTCTATGTAGCCTTCCAGGCAGCTCGAACCAGTTCCTCTGACCTCAGATATCAATTCCATTTTTGTTTCGTTTTGTTTTTGTTCTTCCACCGTCCTGTGTAAACCCAAAAGCCTTTTTTTGGTTTGTGGGAAATTCCCAGGAGTTCAGCATTTCCTGAAAAACTCAGGAACCCATCTGGTGCCAGCATCCACGGTGAAGGTCGCATACGCTACAGAAGATCACAGGTTTTCCCCACTCTGATGTTCATTAAGTGACCTGTACAGTATCTGCGTGATTTTACAGTATGCATTGCATGCAATATTTCTTATGCACCGTTATTATTTTTTTTTTATTAATGAAGATTTTTTCGTCTTTCATAAATAGGTTTCTGCATATTAAATAAAATGCAATTTAATTCAACGTCACAGACAGCCACCGTGCAGTCACGTCTTGAGCCGATGTCTGCAATGCCTTTGTGGCAAACAGAATGACAACACGTACTGTGGAGCAGCGATTGCTAAATTCTGGGCAAAAACAGTTGAAAATTCAGGTCTTATGACATACCCCAGCCAGCCAAATGCACAGATGCTCACTGATGCTTTATTTGTGCTCCGGTTCATGTTCACATCAAACATCTGAATCGGGAAAATGTGATCGCAGTGATTCTGCAGTGATAACTGCTGATCTCCTGTGATTTTCACACACACACTAAAATCGGTCGACGGAGAATTCTGCGGGGAAAAAATGAAAAATAAACCCATCCCGCAAGCGACACTTTTTCGCAGAAGGAACTCAAAGAAGGAACGTAGGAGCTCGGAGGAGAATTCGAGCTAACGGAACGGTCTACGGTAAATCAAATAACTATTCTTTACAACCATGGCGAAGCAGAATAGGATCTCAGAATGCATGACCTTGAGGCAGATTGGCAACAAATTAGTTTTGCTAAGGGCTCACTGAGTTGAAGACAGTAAAAACTTCACAGGGCGCCATAAAGCTATTTTTAAGTAATAGGCGTTATCTGTGGCCTGACCACACCAAATCATCTGCTTTTCTGAGCTTTTATGGCGCACCGGTATATTTCGCCTTGGAGCTGCTTTTAGCGCTTTGTTGCCGCGGTTAATGATGTCAGAGCGTGTTGGAGCTGCAGCAACCCATAGAGATTTGCAGCAAAAAAATAGTGGATGCGGGAAGCAGCAAAACTCAAAGAAGCAATCTTTACAATCATGGCGAGCGGAAAAGCGTCCCGGAATGCACAACTTTGATGCACATTGGGAAGGTCTTGGGAAGGTCTTCATGAGCAAGAGGCAGTTTCATCATGGTGCTTGATGGGTTTTGCAAATGCACTTGACAGTACTGCTCTTGCAAGAGCTATTTCAGAAGAGCTGACCTTCGTGTTTTAAAATAACAACCGACTGCTGCTGGTGTTGTTGCTTAATTACCTAATGCCATATGCCTTATTTCATAGTCTTGAAAAAAATCCAGTATTATTCAAGAATGTAGAAAATAAATTATTTTGATGTATTATGTTATTATTATGTTATTCGTATATTGGCATTAAATTAGAGGCTCTGTGCAAACATTTGACTGGGTATTATAAAGAAATGGGAACAAACTTTTTACTGTGACATGCCTAAAGATAGAATTTAAAAATGAGCAGCGACCTCATTTCCCCTCTCGTCTGTTCCAAACTATACATACAGCATCGGAGGTATACTAATCATCTGTCATCATCCGCACCGGTTTCTCGCTAGTTCATGCCTTACATTACAGGATTTTTTCTTTGAATGATTGAATGATTGAAAATTAAATAAATATATATATATATATATATATATATATATATATATATATATATATATATATAAAAATAAAAAAATAATAAAATTTTTGAAAAATTAAAAAAAAAATTGATTGAACTGTAATTCTTCATAAAAATACATGAAAGTCTGGCTCTTTGGAAGCAAAATATAACAAATATGAGGGGTGGCTCCAGACTTTCGCACATTACTGTATATGCAAATATTATATCTGGAATAGAATTAACAGGTGAAATGAATAGTACTGTGTTATGTTTGAGAAAGCGCCGTCTAGGGGAAATTCAATTAAAAATCGATTTCTGCTGCTAACCTTCAAGAAGGCCGTGTCCTCACACTGTATGTATGAATAAATGACCCTGGATCGCACAGCTATCGAGATATATATATAAACTTTAACTAACCTGGTAATAAGCAAAAAACACCACGTGCGTATAACCTCAAGTGCTAAAAACGAGTCTAGGGAGCGATCCCTGCTTTTAAACGTTGTGCTGTTCATTAATGTGACGCAGCATGTATTTAGTTAGTTGACAGGTCTCATCTA